>JAJDFE020000197.1:0-54964 GCA_021527465.2 Geoglossum glabrum
TTGGAAGCGGTTTTGGAAGTCTGACGCGGCTATGAGCCTCCTTTGTGGGAGCCTCATTGCTAGTGCCTTACAGAAAGGCAAGAAATTTGCAATAGATACAGACTATACAGGGCCACCACCACTAATTCTAAAACACCTATGGGCATCTATAAGGCTGGCAGTATAACAGGCTATCTATAGAAAATGGGAAGAAGCATGGGCATCTAAAACCCAAAGAAGAAACCTCCATAAGCTCATCCCAAAGCTCACAAAGAAGGTTCTATACCTACACGAATATCTCCAACAACTCTTAAGCTCAATCATCATATAAATGTGAACCAGCAAGATTGGCCTCCAACAATATCTACATAGTAGTCATGTTCCAGACATTGAAAATGGCCAATGCGGGTACCGTAGGGTACTATAAACAGTGGCACATGTCTTGCTTGTCTGCAGAAAATACATATGCCTCTACAATACTCTATGGAAGGAGGAGGACAATAAAGGGAAATCCTGGCAAATTACAAGCATAGATATCCAGCATATACCCAATATACCAACGATAGCAAGAAAAGCAGCAAGTATACTACAGATTACAGGGCTTCTCAGGCAATTTAGGAGTCTAGACGACAATGAACAGGCGAAGCAATGAGGCGCAAATTGTACCATAGAACGCAGAGAGGCTGAAAGGTGATTAAACACCTCATTGGCCAGGCCAGAAACCATATACAGTTACATGACAGGAGTTTCCAGATGGTCGGCTTTTCATAAGCATTTTGCTCATGAAGAGAATACTTAAAACTTGCGCACAACAACAATAAGAAGTTTTTATTTTTTCAGCTATTAAAAATAAGTAGTTTAATATATGAAAAAGTGAATAAAGAAAATTAATATCATGTAGCTCCCCCTCTAGCTAGTCTTACTGCTTTTACTTGTACCTCCATACTATCAACAAGAGAATAAAGAAACTCATCGGAAATCTGCTTTCATGCTTCATAGACTACACTTTTAATCTTTTCTTTAATTAAATCATCAGAGCCAGTCATTGAATAAAGCTCTAGATATAATTTATGAACCAGTTTCTTTAGTTCTGCTCATACATACTCAATAGAATTAAGGTAGTAGAGAAAGGTAGTCATACTATTGTCTTATATCCTTTTTCTCTCAACTACTCAACTATCTTTTTGGTTGTATGAGTTTTTGCACTATCTTGTATGAAAACAAACTCTGGATTATTATCTAGTATTTATAGTAGAAATTTCTTGAATGCAAATTCAAGAATAATTCTTGCTGTGACTCCACCTCTTTTGCTTTCTGGATCACTTGGTAAATCTGTAAGACTCATCATTCCCATTCTCCTAAAATAACCTCAAAACATAACTTTTATATTCTTCTTTAAATTTCCACGAAGCTCAATATAATCTTGGTGCCATTTTTTTTGTAGTGTTTGAAATACCCAAATAGAGCATTTTCTAGCTTTTCTTTCTACCAAGTACTCATTAGTCTATAAGACTTTCTCCTAATCCTCTTTTTTCTAATGACAATGTTCTAATACCCATTGATAATGAGCTTTTTTATACTCTGGTTTAAGGTTTAGATGGCCTTTTGTAAGCTATTTGCAAATATTATTTTCCTTAAGATGACTTTGAATTGTGCGAGTTGATAATCAAGGTTGAAAATTGACTATAAGCTTTTTTAAAGGTATTCAATGATTTTTGTTATTTTTTCGTATCTCATGACATAGTTTGTAGTTGGTTCTAATATCTGTTTTGCGAGGGTCAGTACGTGAAAGTAACTATGTAGTTTTGTATTTTTGGTTCTTGAGAATAGTGTCTTCAACAGTAAACTTAGGAATGCTAGTCTTTTTTAGAGATTTTGCCAAGACTTTCTCCAGCATCATGTCGACCTACTAGATAGGCTCGTTCAGTAGGTGTCAATTCACAGTGACTTGTTTTGCATTGGGTAGGCAAATATAGGTAGATCTTAGTCACGTGTCCGCATAGCTACCAATAGGTGGCTGGGATAGTAATATGATTTAATCAATCAATCATGGTGCTGCTAGTAGCTCCAACTCAAGACAATGCTTACTGGCAGCTACAACATGGAAAATAGCGATCCCACGACCGGAGAATCTTCGCCAGAGGAGCTGATTGGGCAGCTGCCGTCGCTCGCTCGAGATGTTCAGCTGAGTAGGGTACTGGAACTTCTCTCTGCCGCCGACAAATGCAGTGAACGGCTGGAACAGCTGACTTGCCTAGCGTGGGAGTACCTGATCCAGCATGAGCTATGGAAGGCGGGTTCCATGTCCCTAGAGGAAGTGAAAGCAATAATCAATTGGCCGGCGGTATGTTCCGTCTTCTTCCCTTGCTTCTCCAGATTAGTGAGAGCCTCTTCAAGAGTAGCTGTGAGTTGCTTCTCCGCAAAGAGGTGTTTCTCAATAGTTCTAATGCGAGCTTCCTGGTCTTCGGCAAGCTGGGAATTGGCAAGGTCCTTGCTTGGGCGCCGGGACATCGTTGGGGTAGGTGGAGTAGGAACAGAACTGGCCGCTGCTACGCTGACAACGGGTATATGGGGGATACTACTTGGGAGAGGCGGGAGGGGGATTGCTGGAGGGGGAGAAGGTAGAGAAGCCGTTGAAGCACTCTTGCGAAGATTGGAGCTGGTAGAGTTGGACCGCTGAGCACTAGCTTGGGTGGGGGTACTGGGTTGGACTCCGCAAGCGTCGCCTATTTCCACTCAGCATAAAATACAAAATATAAAACATAAGGGAAATCTTACCTCAAGCGCTACGACTTGTTCACGGAGAGCTTCTGCATCAGCCTGAGCTTGCCTTGCCGTTTCCCTCGCATCTTCAATTACAGCATTGCGTTCAGTTTGCAGAGAAGAGAGCCTGTTAGTCATTGCCTGGTGCCGATCAAAAGTAGACGAAAGCTCCTGCTCAAGTTCCTCTACAAGACGCGAATTCTTTTGGTTCTTCTTATCCAACTTCTCAATCTCAGCTAGAGATTCCTCATGAAGCCGCTTCAGCTCGTTGATGGTGTTGAGGTGTTTCTCAGCTTCGGCGCGGACACTGTCTACCTCCGTCTGTAAAGCGGTAGCAATAGCTTCAGATGCTTTAACTTCATTGCTCCTGTTCTTGACCTGCTCTTGCAAGTTATCAATGATAAACGACTGCTCGTGGAACGAAACCTCAAGCTTCATAAACCGCTGGAGCAGTGCATCCATTGCATCTTTAACCTCCTGAATTTCGGCTTGTAAAACACTGACTGCGGCCTCATGTTTCGCATTGTGTTCAGCCAGGCGGGACTCGGTTTCAGCCTTGGCGGAAGCCCATGCGGCATCCTTGATATCCTGCAGTTGGCTAGCGTGCGTATCCTTGAGGGACCTAACGCTCTCATGATGGTCTTGGATGGTCATCTGGTGCCCCAAGATTTGTTGCTGCAGGGAAGACACAAGGTCGCGGTGGGACTGTAGATCCGACTCCGCAGCTTCTCTGGATACAGCGCTCTCCGCAAACCGCTCAAGGGCACTGGAGTAGAGATCACTAGAAAGTTGTAGGACCCATGTGGAGCCATACGGTGATGCAGAATAGCCTTATAATTATTACTTTCTACGAAATAGATTTGATTGATGGAGTCGTGGAGTTGCCCATGCTCGCCTGGAGCTCACCCAGCTCGCGCGAGCACAGGGCTGCGTCGCTCACTCGCTAAGTTGGGGTGAGGTCGGGGCGCATTTTTAAACCTTGGCACACCGACAGGAGCACCTCAACCCAATCGGCCAGCCTTAGCCAACAACAAAGACCTCAACTTAAAATCTTCAATATCAATTCTTCGTTCCTCCCACGACTAAGTAAGGAGCCTAGAGAGGCTACGGATTGCATTTACCAATACACAAAGGTTCTTTTCACTGGCGACTTAGCTCTTCAATCATTATATGCTCCTATCGGACCTGGGACTGGACCCGCAAACCTAGCGTCCCTGGAAACTTCCCAAGGCGATATTCCTATCCCCATCACTGTCTCGTTCGCCATTTCCCCGGTCCCCCAGAGTCCAGAAGAGGAACAAGTTCTTCTGCTCCAGGTTCCACGACTTCATCGTCGTCTCCCATTCCTTACGCTTATGTTTTTCGCCCCAGCGCATCACAACCAAACCATGCCGCAGAAGAACCACGATGACGAGCACGAAGAGAAGCTGCAGACCGATAAAAATCCCGACCACATTACGATAGATAGTCTTTTTGAACCGATCGTAGACCGGGCTCACGTTGAGGGGAACATAGGCGGCAGCTTCCCCTATCCAATACGTTAGGCCCCAGCAGTAGCAGGAGTTAAATAGGCCTACGACCGAGAGGAACACCATAGTGATACTGCTGAGTCCGATGAGGGCATCTTTGGTGAAGATGAGCCACCAGTGCCAGTTGTATTTGGCCCACTGACGCGGGGGCGATGCGAGGATCCTGTGGAAAATCCAGGTACCGAAAACATACGAGACTGATGTAAAAATTGCGCTGATGATCCAAGCACAGAAGACGCCGATGATCCAGAAATGACGGCAGCTGAATCCGCTTGGGTTTGCCTTCCAGTGGATATAGAAAGCCGGGATAAATCCAAAGATAACTGGGAGCACCGCGACAAACGGCATGAGGATCCTGATGCACCTCTTTTTTCCCTTTGCCTGCAACATGTCCCGAACTTTGAATGGGCGGAACGCGTAGATTGCTCCGGCCGACGGCAGCGCATCAAAGTAGTCGTTCCACGACTCTTGCCTTACTAGAACTTCATCTGGCGTGGGTTTACGGGAAGTGTTGATCTTCCCAACCAAACTGATCATTGTCTTAAGGCATGTCCTCCGAGAAGTAAAACCTCCGAGAATGTTGCTTATGAGCGTTGTCGGGATGAGCCAGGAAAGAAGAAGAACTGAGCCTATACGTCCTCCAGGAGTTGAGGTGCTACTGCCAGAAATATCATCGGAAAATTCTGAGATGAGTTGAAAAATATAGAGTGCCACCGCAAGTCCTGTTCGTAGGAACTCATTCGTCCGATCGTCTGCCATATAGACAGCGGCCCTCCGCCACTCCGCGAAATGGTCCAGATTCTCATTCACTGCCCCGATCTGGTCAAGGAGAGTGGTAGCTACCTCCCGGTAGAACTTCTCTGAAGTGATTTTATGACCCGCTATCTCCTCGAACCCAGCGAAAACAGTGGAAACGACTCTGATGCGGTATTTTATGTTTGCCTTCTCGGCCTTATTCCCCGCTACTTTCTTTCTAACACTATTCCGCGCTTGCTCTTCAACCTGAACTTCTAGCTCTTGACTCTCTTGATAGCCTTGTTGCTCCTCCAGGCCTTGCTGTTCCTCCGGGCCTTGCTGTTCCTCCGGGCATTGTTGTTCGTCTAGGCCTTGTTGTTCCTCCAGGCCTTGCTGTTCCTCCGGGCCTTGTTGTTCCTCCAGGCCTTGCTGTTCCTCCGGGTCTTGTCGTTCCTCCAGGCCTTGCTGCTCTTCTTGCTGGCTGTGCTCCTCGCTGGCCTTGTGCGCTTGCTGCCCTTCGTCCGTCAGTTTCTTTGCAATTTGATAGCACCTATACCAAGCGTAGAGCTTGTCCAGGAGCGACCAGATAGTATCGATCGGGTCGCCTAGAGCATGGAGGATTGTGAAAAATCTCTTTTTGTCAATCGGAGATAACTCGAGATTGCTGAGGAGAAAAAACACTGGAATAACCCAGTCTACCAAGCGTGGACCCGTGTCCCAATACCATCCTTGGTGGTCGCCACAGAAAGTGTTGCAGCCGTAATAGGTCAGGACAGGGTTTTCCTTTGTGATATTCCAGAAGAGACGGTTCATGCACGCCACATTAGTAGTATTTCCGGTGTAATTCAAATACTCCCTTACACGATCCCAGCATATAGTGCTACGTTCAAAGATGCTGCTTTTGTTGTATACAAGGGGAGCAGTTGGGCATCGCAGGGGGTCTAATCGGGGAACCAAGGTAGGTATGTGCATGACGAGAGGTTATCCAATAAATACGAATCTGATTGCAAAAAACTTGGAAAGCGGTGTACTTATACCTTTTTTTTTCTTTCTTTCTCCCATTGGACTGCCTATTACCCCCAAGAGCGGGACAGGACAAGGCTGCATCCTTTTTTTTTTTTTTTTTTCAACACAACGAGCTCAGCAGCCAATAAACAAGAGAGCATTTCCAACGTGATCATGATTCCTTTTTTACGGCCTTCACAAACGTTGAGCGTCTTTGAACAAAGTGTACGCATGCACCTCCTCCGCCTTACACCCCCAAAAAAAAAGGGCAGGAGCCCCCCCTCCCCCCCCAATAGGGGCGATTTCCGAGGACCGCCGCTGGGAGAGGGGGGAGGGTTAATCATATATATATCCTAAATAGTATTCGTGATAAAGAGGCCTCCGGAAATGGCAGTTGATACTGCCTTTTCACGAGGTGTTTCCTCTCCCGCTGGATAAACTCCTTCACAGAATTTTGGAAACGGGATCCTGGAGTCAAATCAATTAGAGAAAAATCAGTTGGTAGCCGAGAATAACTATGCCTTGTGGCTGAACTTGTCTTATGGCAGGGACCCGTAAAAGGGCCCAGGTGACAACGTCACCCACCCATTATTCCTTTCTTTCTGATAGATCTGCACGAAATCTATTGTAATCCTCAAAAATGTCCCACTTCATAAGTAACAGTCTCCACAAATCAGGAACCTTAAGTAGCTTGCAATCTGCCTTGTGGCCATTCTCATTCCAACCAACAATCTGACAGGACTGGCCATGACCGCAAGGGTTAGAGAGGCCTTGAACCCAACAATGGCAAAACGAGGCTTCCATACCTTATCACAGTACCAGAACAAGCTGCATCTCGAGCATTTTTTCAAAGAGGCTGCTTTCTGATTACATCCCTAGCATGTTTTTATGCCTTTCAGCTCCCTTGTGTACTACTGTACCTTGTCACTTAGGACCAACAATTCACCCAACGGAAGGGGGAAAATCTGTCAACAAAATTGATTAATACAAGAAGCCTTAGCCTAGGAAAACAAAAACCCCTCAATTCCAGCAGTTTTACCTTGATTGCCATTGGATTCTCGTGGCAAATCCCCACAAAGAGATCTAGAAACCCATGCTGCTCTGTATAGAGGGTTGCAACTGTAAAGCCTCTCTGCACATATGAGAGATCTAGTTCGAGACTACGATCGTCAGTATGGAAAGCAATCAGAACTGTACAGTCGGTCTTGTTCTTGACGATGAGCCTCAGGCGTAGGAACTTCTCGATGTCAATAATTTCGGCAAGGAAGTACCAGTGTTTGCATGGACAGTATGAAAACCCATCTTCGCTCTTGTAAAACTTCAGGCTGATATCATTCTCTTCAGGCAGATTATCAAATAGAGGAAAGGCTGTCTTGCTTTGCAAGTTGGTGTACTGCGAGACCTCTGCGATTTCTTTCCTCCAGAGCTAGCATTCAAACTCACCCTTACCAAGGTTCCTTAGGATATCATCCCCTGCTTCTCTCTATTTCTCCAAAAAGCCATGTGCCATATGCTGAGATGGATTTCTAGCCAAGCTCTCCATCCTCTATACCGTTGGACTGTCGTTACCTTCCAAAATAGCCCGACTAGAAGCCACTCGCTCAGCAAAAACCCTTGCCCTTGCTATATCTCCATGCGTGATGGCAATCTGGAAGGCATTATAGTAGGCCCTTGAAACACTTGCATCAGCGAACCCTTCGACATCCAGTAGATTTAGTAGCTTATGTACATCATGTAGGGTCTGCAAGGGGGTAGATAAAATCCCTGTTTCACTACCAATTAAGTTGTCAAGTCTATGGATCTCGCCCCATCTTTCATTGCTCGTCTTGCGCTGATCAAGAGGCAGGGAGCAGAGACTGCAGGAGCAAGTGAAATGGAAATCAGTCTGTAGAGCCTGCAGGCGAGCACTGTGGTTTTGGTGAGTGGTGAGATAGAAGATTATGATTTTATCGCCTTTTGCAATGTCCTGAATAGCGTGGATCATGAGTTTCTAAAGATTCTCATTCCAAGTATTCTGGGCATTAGCATTGCAGGAGTGATTGATACGGGACAAGTCTAAGAAGATACCACCAGTTGTTGTATCAGATCCAAGAGGCAGCATATTAGTCCGAACTCTTCTGAGCTCTGGGCTGTCTTCATCCTTAAAAGAGTTGTGCATAGAGAGGAATGCCTGCTGCTGTTCTTCCCGGAGGGCAGCAACCTTCTTGGAGATAAAATTATAAAGGTACTTCTTAGAGCTCCCACCCTGAGGCACCCTAAACAATAGAGATTCAAAGAGAATGCGCATGCTTTTGATGATTGTCATTGCTGTGACAAGGCCATGGCCTTTGCTAGTGATCTCTTGGATAGTATATAAATAGTCACAGATTGCACTTTACATCTTGGAAAGGCTTGTTGCTGATTCCATCATTATACAATAATGGCATTGTGAATAGTTGAGGCATATTCACTCATTATAAATATAAAAATAATATTGTAAATTATACTCAACTCTGATTGGAGGGAAGTTCCAATACATAATGAGTGGCAAATATTAGTGACAGAAGAAAATATCTTGAACATTCCAATTCGCTATCATATTTTGCTACAGACTAGTTTGTTAGCAATATCACAACAACTGGAACATGCTGAAGCTACCTGGGTGGCAATATTCCAACAATATATAGATGTCAGCTTCCCCAAGCCTCTCTCTATGAAAGTTATTATATAAATATGGGTCTTGGTATATGCACTGACCGATTTGGTAGTAGTATCGGCAGAATTGGTAGGAGCACCAGAGGGGTCAACCCCAATGAAAAATCTTATTGGCACCAGTGGCACATTGTTGTACCCAATCACAAGCACAATTAAATAGCAAGAGAAAAATTTTCCACTCTGATCTGATTTCTGATCCATACTCACCATTGACATTATTGTTAAGCCATCTTTCATATCACTATATCAAGCTACTATGGGTGATCTTTTCCCCCCAGATAAGGCTGAATATACTACCCGAGAGAACCTTATTACAAAAGTTCATGAACATGCTTTTGCTCATGGATATACTGTAACTATTCAACAGCCTTGTAAAAGAAATAGAGTGGTTATTCTTGGCTGTGATCGTAAAGGTAAATACCAAATAAGGCATGGAGTTGTAGAGCCATCAGGGCTATAGAATACAAGCAGTAGGTATATCTAATATACTATTAGCTTAGTTTCTAATCTCTTCTTCTTAGGTTGCTTTCAAAGCTGCCCTTTTTTGCTACAAGGCAAATTCAAAGATCCTGTATGGCACCTTACCATTAAAGATCCCTTACATAATCATGAGGCTTCAAATGTAGCTGCAGCATATCCTATTCATCGCCAAATACCTCCAGAAGTTAAGGAAGAAGTTAGACAGCTTATAGCAACTAGCATTATAGCTCGTTAGATAGTTGCTATAGTATAACAAAGTACTAACCATCCACTTATTGCTCAAGATGTCTATAATGTCTAGAAGCAGGTTGTAACGGCCATACGGGAGCTCGGACCACGGAGCAAGCCATGCTCGCACCGCCAAGGTTCGCGGCTCGCGAACCCCTATTAGAGACCGACGAGGATGCTTCTTGCAACCTCATCGGTCAACACACGAATTGTATATAGAGCATCATTAGAATAGAGCCATACTTGCGTCACCACATCCACGGACCACGAGTCTATACGAACTATCGAGCTCGTAGTACCGACCGTACGCCCGTCTACCACACATCGAGCCCGAGCACCTGCGACCAACTGTCTAGGCTCTGACACAGGTTCACCTTGAAAGTCTTAGTGGGAAGACTCCAATAAAGTCTTTAATAACCATTATTTCAGAAGGACCATATAAGTATAACTACAAAACAGATTCTAACAGACAAGTCACTTACTTTTTCTTTGCTCACCTGCAAAGTATAGTGCTTCTGAATCAGTATCCAGAAGTACTCCTCCTTGATTGCATCTATAAGACAAACAGATTTAAGATGCCGCTCCTTGATATTGTTGGTTCTATATCATGAATGTAGATTCCAGGGCTTGAAAAGCAAAGTAGGACTACTTCTATTCAACAATTCAAAGCTAAAGAGGAAAGGAGATGTAAAAGGAGACCTCGCATTTATATACATAAGAAGAAAGAGCTCTCAAACTCACCACAAACTGTCACGAGCCATGCCAGCCACAGTTGAGCTCGCTGACTATATTACAAATAGTAGTGATTCACAGTGTGGCCTGTTCATAGGTTCATTAGGCAGTAAGTACAGTTGAGGCCCATGTAGAGGTTCGAGGGCTTTGCGCGAGGTTCATAGGTCTGGCGATAAGCTCATGCAGCTCGGTAAGGCTTGTAGAGACTAGATCAGAGGCTCAGATCGAAGGCTCGTAACAGATGTGGTGATGCAGGTATAGCTCTATTCTAATGATGCTCTATATATAATATGTGTGTTGACTGATGAGGTTGCAAGAAGTATCCTCGTCGGTCTCTAATAGGGGTTCGCGAGCCATGAACCTTGGCGGTGCGAGCATGGCTTGCTCCGTAGTCTAAGCTCTTGTATAGCTATTACAGGAGGTTACTCAGGAAATTTCTATATTACATCACCAATACTTGGTGCACCAGCCTGAAAATTTTATTTTAAATTATTTATATGCTAGGCTGGTTCCTATTAAACTTTTATGGCCCTAGGATGAAAATTCAATTTGGCAAAATCCAGCGGGGTAGGGTTGTAGTGGCCCTCGCTTCATGGCAACTTCGCGGGGTCCGGCAACTACACGGCGAAATACGTTAACCCCACGACCCCGCTTAAGCGCTGCCTCATTGCTCAAACACTTCGCAAAAAGGGCAAAGCTAAAAAAAAAAAAAGAAAAAAAGAAAGAGCTTGAATCAGCACATCCCTCCTCCATTCTAAATGTGGTCACGCGGATTTGGAGTGCGCCGCGCAGATTTTTTGTTGGAGGCGAGACTCCTTTTCCCGGTCGTAATGTTTTCTGCCACTTCGTGATTGGTACTGTACTGTACAGCAAAAAGGAGGGGGTGAACTTTTGTATTATCTGAATCGTGATTTTTTTTCTGACAATACCATCGCCAAGGGAAGCTTTCTGCCCAACTTGGTGCAACCACGCGAAATTTTTTTTTTTTTGGTAATACGACCAAGGCTGTTGTGAGTCCCCGCCGAAAAGGGGACTTCGACATAGGAAAACTTAAAAATACCCAACCTAGGAATCCAACTCGTTTCAGAACAATTTGTCAACGGACATATCTTCCGCATGCTCACTAGTCCACGCGGCAGTCGTCATCGCCATTAACAGCACTTCCCCTTACAATCCTCTGGACAGTGTTTCTTCTCACAACAACCCCTCTCTATCTGAGCCACCTGGCCAAACCTCCACGTCAGCCTCCCGACCTCCTCTTCCCCCCCACCCTGGCTAACCAGCAACTGGCTAACCGCAAACTCCCACGCCCCCTCCCTCGTATACGTATCCTTAGGCACACGGATCCTAATCTCACAATCCGCCTTCCCGCCCTTCTCAATCACTCCAGCTCCTATCCTCTTCTTGCTGAATATCGGGAGCGGGATCACCACCTGCTCGCCCCGGACCTGCCCCTCCTGTAGGCGAATCTTAAATTGCCTAGCCAGCCACAAAGGGAGGACAAGCTCCACCTCCGCCCCCTTCGGAAGTGCTCCCGAAGCCTCAACAGAAAAGAGGCGCGGGATATCAAAAGCCCCTGGGATGATAAATGGGAAATGATGGAACCCCCTGGGTCCACCAGACGGTGGACTAGAAACGACGTTGAAGTTCCTCCATGCGATGTTGTTATTTACGGCGATGAATTTGAAAAAATCCTCCGAGGTGGGGAAGGCGGTCGCAGGATTAGGGGCCGGGTCGAGGGCGTTGCCCGTGATGGAGATGAAGCAGAAGTGGCCGATTGGCGGGATAGAGGCTGCAGGCCAAATTAGAGCATCGGAGACAGTGAGGATGCTCCCCGCTGGAACGTTGGGGGTCGTAGTGCCGATGGCAGTCCAGAGGTTTGGGGTTACGAGGGTCGATGGAGGAGACCAGTAGACTGTCGTAGTGACAGTCGTGGCGTCTGTGCCACCGCGATTACGGAGACGAACGTAGATGTACTGATCTTGGCCCTCTAGGACGTCCTGGCTGAGAGAGACGTTATCTTGGTTTACGCTGCCTTGGCCGAGGGTTCCTTGAGGGTCGGCGATAGGGTTCTGTCGGACGATAATGTCGGGGCTACAGGCGAACACGCCAGTGTTGGCGTTGCCTATGTCGCCGACGAAGTCGCGGATGTAGACGTCTGGAGCGAAGTTGATGATCGAGCCCGTGATGATGGCTTTGAGGTCGGGGAGGACGCCGATGCGGTCGCTGGCTGGGTTGGCGCTCGCAGTGCCGATGGTGGAGAGGATACGGCGCATTTCGGGGGGGGCGAAACGGAAACGAGGGTCTGTGACTCCGCTTTGGTTCATGACGATACCTTGTACGAGAACCGCGGCGCCAGCGACGATGGGAGACGCACTGGAGGTCCCACTAAATCCTGTCGTGTACGTTTCTGGTCCCTGAATCCTAGGATCTTGGGTGTTGTCAGAAAGCCAAGGATCTTGGGTGTAGGTTGTCGCGACACCTTGACCCCAGCCATAACAGTCAATGCGCGAGCCATAGTTGGAGAAGCCAAGTCGGGTATGGGGCACTGCTGACGAGCCAGCGCCCACCATTATCGCTCCAGAATCACGGAAGTCGTTACTAGAACGATTGAGGATCAGAAGTCCAGCTGTGTTCATCCAAGAGTCAAGGTCCACGCTGCCGTTGGCCGCAGCTTCGACGACGACAATCCCAAGGGCGGTGGTGAGCCGGATAGCATCGTACGTCCCGTCGTCTATCTCCACTGGAAGCAAGAACCCGCTACTATCCCGTGTTTGAGCTTCAAGGAGTAACACATCCCCGAACTCCATGACGGCGGCCGCTCCCAGAATCGCGGCAGGGGTGTTGTAAAAGCCAGACTGATATTGGGAAATCACTCTACCGGTGGCCTGCGGAGCAATACCTATCCCGCCTTGTGTGTTATCGGTCATCAGCACTTCGCCTAGAACACCAGTACCGTGGAAGTGATACGCAGTGTTGTCTCCCGAGATGAGAGTGATATGAGAGTCCTTCAAATCTGAATGCAGCAGGTGCCAGCCTTGTTCCATATCAACGAAGCCAACCCCTTTGCCATCACCACCAGTATAATTCCAGGCAAAGCGAGCATCAATCCCGACTGGGGCTGCATCGAGGAAACGTTCTAGAGGAGCATAAGGAACGTCGTCAGATGCATCCACAGGAGGTGGGTATGCACGAAGAGGGAAAGCACTCTCGACCTCTGGAAGCTTGTGCAGGTGGCTGATTAGATTGTTAACATGGCTGGAGATTTTGGGGTCGAATTCTCTCTCGTCTCTGGGTACAACGTCATCACTCTCGACGGGCTCAAGATGTACCCGATACCACGCACCGAAGTCAACAGGTTTGTACTCGGGATCCATCTGGGTTGCTCGTTTGACGAGTGCATCCACCATCCCTGCCTGAACGGTAGTGATAAGAGGACCGACTGTAAGGGTACGACCGGCTCCCAGTACTGCCCCCTCGAGAAGACTAGCAAGAGCACCGTGTTCACGGTGTTTTGCATTCCTCTGGGCGTCTGGGCTCAGTTTGATGGCAACCGCGGCTGGAGTTGGGGGCGCGGGGGCTTGCTCCATGTTGGCTTCGGTAAACTAAAGGGACTGCGAGCACAATAGACTTGATGAAGGTTGTGAAACAGGTAGGTATGAATTGTAGAAGTAATAAAGCGTTGTAATGTTGTACGGAGTGAAAATAAAAGTCGTTCGAAGATTTAGCCCAGAGAGAGAGGGAGTCAAGATTCTAGGAAACAGCAGCACTCTTATAGACCCGCTGGCAAGCGTGAAGAGGAATCTTCAGAACATAGCAAGAGCAGTCTCTTAGTGTAGCGGCCCAATCAAGGGCCGTATTACCCCAGAGCTAGCCATGAGATGGGTTTTGCCCTAGGCACCCTGTCAGCCTTCTGTCAGCTCATGTTCACAACGATAAGTCGATAGCCACTGCGAATCCCTCACCGCAAAGCGGGGACTATACGATAACCAATCCCATGACCATATGGGTATGGTGCTGCCTGGGGTACGATGGCCGTGCTTCAAGATTCTCTTCCGCGCCATTGGCGGGACAATAAGGGCGTTGATGAGGGGTGAGTGAGTGAGGGGTAAGGGAATGTAGCATCAGTCGGCTTGGCGTTGCATAACACTTCAGCTGTATTCAGCCGTACGGAGCACCTACGGTATCGATTGGATCTCCCATGCGGGGAGACAGATCCGATGTGCTCGAAGTGGGCAGCCATTTGACCAAGTTTTTTGCGATCAAATCCATCTTCTTGGGGCGCGTAATCTAGATCTAGAGTGCTGCTTTAGGAGAACAGCGCCTTTCCTGTAGAAGTAAATAAATCTTAGCTTTGCCGAAGATAGTAGCATAATTATTCACTCCAAGCAAACAGCTAGAAGATGAGGATGCATTAAAATGTCAGAGGGGCAGGACCTCATAAAGACTGGACATGTGTCCATCGGACATATGAGGAAGGAAGGAGTTCCTGTTATTATTGGTAATCACAGAACATTTTTTATAATATTGAAGGAATTAGAATTATTATCTTATTTGATTCCCCAACAACCCTACTTTAATGAGATAGTACAAATTTATATAATTAGAGAATGAATTCTACTCTTATAGTAGATTTATTAGGCATTAATAATAGATTAAAAGGAAAATTAGTTACTTACAATAATTTTTGAAACTTATTTATTTATTTACTATATGAGTAAAACAGATCTACTATATAATAAAAAAGTATAAAAAAATAATGTTAAAACAATAACATGAAAGTAATATTATTGTATTATCTTATAATAAGTATATTACCTTATAAGGATTATCTCCTACAAGGACTCCTATAGTAATTATAGTAATATGATATTATCTAACTAATTAGGTATTAGGGATATAATAGTAGGTCAGTATAAACATATGTATATACCTATACAAGATATTAGGTTCTAGTAAAGATTATTAGTGGCTCGATAGGTAGGCTACTAGTAGATATAATATTAGAAGATAAAAAAATCAATTCTAGTATGTAGAAGGATTAATCACTAACCTACTTCTAAGACTTAATCAATCAACTAAGTATAGTAATGGGAACCTTACTGAGTTATCCTGCTATATAGCATAGTTGTAGTCAATGTAATTCTTTAATATACCTATAGTTAAAAAAGTAATAATTAGTTTTATTGTAAAAGTAATCTATATTTTATTAGCTATATTAAACTAATATTTATTTTTTTATATCTTATAAGCTTTAAACTATTGTTGTAATTTCATCATAATATTAGTAATATTGATGTCAGAAAGCTATGCTAACCATAGTAGTATCATATAGTAAGGTAACTTAGTGGAATTTTTATTATTATATTTAATTAATTGTTTGAGCTTCAAGAGGAAACTAGTGATTAGTTCTTTTATATACTAAAATAAATTCTTTTTATCTTTTGATATTATATATATCTATAGCTTATCTATAAGAGATGAGACTCAAGAACATGAAGTTTAACTAATATCATCTAATTATAATACTCAAGACTACTCATTATTACTATAATAATATTATAATAAAGATATGATATCATTACTAAAAAAATGACAAAATTTATTAATTTAAAGTAATATAATTTTACTTTACCAATCCTGGTAGACCAATAGTAAAACAACAAGAGTTTCAATCAATATAAATAGATTGAAATATAAGTAACAACTTTCTATATTTAAAAACTAGTCTTCAGTATTACTAATAAAACTACTGGCTACATAACAACAATTCTATCCTGCAATAGTTTGAATAAGAACCAGTATAGTAAAATAAACCTACTATATAGTAAAAAAATATAGAAGGATGATTTTAAAACAATAATATAAAGATAATATTGCAGTGATATTTTATAG
The DNA here is from genome assembly GCA_021527465.2 of Geoglossum glabrum. NCBI lineage: Eukaryota > Fungi > Ascomycota > Geoglossomycetes > Geoglossales > Geoglossaceae > Geoglossum > Geoglossum glabrum. The sequence continues at coordinate 16,041 of JAJDFE020000197.1, forward strand.
TAAGTATGCTATCTTTAGTTAAAAGAATAGTAATTAATTTTATTTTAAAAGCAATTTATATTGTATCAGTTATATTGAGTTGATATTTATAACTTCATACTTTATAAGTATCAAATTATTATTATAGTTTCATTATAATACTAGTGATACTAATTAATAAGTAAACTTTATCATATTGCTTATCAAACTTTTAAGACCTCAATAAGTTTTATATTACTTATTAAGCCACTAGTAATTTCTAGTAGAACCCAATATCTTATAAAAGTATATATATATCTATATTAGTTTACTGTTATGTCTTTAGTATTTAATTGATTAGATAGTACTATATTATTATAACTACCCTAAAAATCATAACTAAAGATAATCTTTACAACTGATTAATAAATAGACTTTGTTATATTATTTATTAAATTCTCAAGATATTCATAAGTGTTAAGTTTTAGGTAGTTAGCTACAGACACTCAAAATAGTACAAATAGATAGGTGCTTATATAAAGTATAAAGTAAAATATTTGAAGGTAGTTCCCAAAGCTCATATTATTTTGCGAAGGTTCTCGTAGCATATAAAGAGAAATTCAAAAAATATTCTTCTATATATATTGTTATGAACGTAAATTCTGGGCGCTTAGAAAGCAAGATAAGGCTACTTCTATTCGACGATTCAAATCTAAAGAGAAGAGATGTAGAAAGAGACTTCGCATTTATATACATAAAAAGAGAAAGCTCTCAAACCCACCATAAACTATTATGATTTATGCCAGCTATGGTTGGGCTCACTGGCTATACTACAAATGGTAGTAGTTTGCGATGTGGCCTATTCGTAGGTCCGTTAGGCAGTAAGCATAGTTGAGATCTACGTAGAGTCTTTTATCATAGTTAAGGCCCATATAAAGGTTTGAGGGCTTTGCGTGAGGTTTGTAGGTCTGGCAATGAGCTCATGCAGCTCGATGAGGCTCATAGAGACTAGATCAGAGGCTCGTAACATATATAAGCTCGAGACCTTCTTATAAACCTCCTTTCTTCTTTAGCTTTGAATTGTCAAATATAAAGTAGTTTTAATATCACTTTCCAAGTACTTAGAATCGCATTCATAACATTATAAATAAAATATTATTAAAATAGATTAGCTTTACTTACATTATATATAAGTTTTAAATCTATATAAATATCAGGTTCTAGGCGGTTAGCTATAGATGCTCGAAATAGTATAAGTAGATAAGTATTTATACAAAGTATGAAATAGAATATTTAAAAGTAGCTTGCAAAGCTCGTACTATTCTGCAAAGATATAGAATATTCAATAAGATATGTTCTATATATAGTATATATATTAACCAATGAAGTTGCAAGAAGTATTCTTATCATACTTTAAAAGAGACTTAGCAAGGTAAGCATAGCTTGCTTAACAGTCTGAGCTTCGAGCTACTCATCACAATAAACTATTTAATTTATAGTTCTGTCTATATATCTTATTATTTGGTAAGTACAACTATTATAGAAGATAGTCTTTTTACTTTCTCAACTATTTGTATATGGAAAACATTTCTTAATGATTCAATTTTAAACTTATTATTAATATATTTTATTGTACTATTTGTAAATATCTATCCAATATATTTTTTATAATTTTATTAAGTATCTTGATGAGTTGTAGCTGCATAAATAATTTTCAAATTGAGAACAGTACTATACATAAAGATATATTCAATAGCTATAAGAAATTATCAAGTTTTTGGTACTTTATGGATTTACTTTATAGTATTAGTTGATATCATTACTTAAGTAGTATCTAATATCTCTAGTTGAATTCTATTAGAGTCTTTATAGTTAGTTATAAATACTCAAGTTATAGCTATAGTTCATAAGTATATAGATAAGGTTATTAGTTTGAACTATCAGTTTATATAGTTTGTACTCATATAAGAAAGTAATGTATAACAGACTAACTAATATTACTATATATATAGTATATAGGTCAATTGATAATATTGTAAAAAGTATTCTTATTAATTCTTAAAAGGGTTTTATAAGTTACAAATCTTGATAATATAAATATGGTTTGTTTATTAGTACAAACCTTTATATTCCCATTATATATTTCCATCTCATTTATATTATAAATATTCTCTAATTATAATTGAGAATTGTTCATAACTTTCTTAAAAATATCAAGCTATTTTCAGTACTTGTATTTAAATAGTTTTGAGTTCTGAATACTATTAACAAAATATTGAAACTTAGTATAAGGCACTAGTAATGAGGCTCCCACAAAGGAGGCTCATAGCCGTATCGGACTTCCAAAACCGCTTCCAACTGCCAGGCGGTGCAATGACGTTAGATCTCCACAAAGACGATATGATCCATAAGTAAGCAACATCTGCAACCGCATATAACTGCCAAGTAAACAACGGAAGCAGCTTCCTATATCTATTGACAAAAACGTCGCTACGAAAACGGTACGCCAGAAGAGTGACTTCTGAAAGCAGTCGATACCGAGCCAACGACATTGCCAGTAGCAGATGATATTGCCGATAGCAGACAGAGTCAAGACAATGAGAGTCAGATTAGAGAACAAGGTAGCCGTCGAGGAGCCAGCTGAACTATGTATTTAAGCAGTCCACTACCCATAGTAGAATGGGCAGCGATTAGTTCTTCTTATATTACAGAATCAAGAGTACTTCTGCTGATCCAACTTTGTTACATTGTCTCTAAAAACACTTTATGACCACTTTACGCCAAAGATCCTCCATCATCTATAAGCCGTCACACTACTAGCTAAGTCCTAAGATCTATGCTATGGTTTTACATTCAGTTAACATTAATCTTTAATTACTCTCTAAAAGTATCTTCAAAAAAGGGAACTTGGTACCAAATAATGATATCAGCTATTTGTCAAATAGCTTATAAGATTGAAGAAAACTCAACAGTATAGAGAAATTTGATGTAGTTAACTAAAACAATTTCTTCTTACTGAAAAAAAAGTTGTTTTTTTTTTATAAACTTAATTTTTGAAATTTAACTAGCCTTCTAATAGCCTAAAGTACTTTATAGAATTGTAGTATATGTTAATACTTCATATAGGCTCAAAAATTCATTTGTTTGCATATGATCGAGAGTAATTGTAGCTTAATTTATTATATATACAAGTTTGAAAAAGAAAGTACATATTGGGAATTAATACAAAAAAATTGAATATGTAACTTACTTAACCATGTGACTTATTAAACCATGACTCTTTTTACTTCTTTTTTCTATATTTTATTTGTTCTTATCAAGACTTATATCATATAATATCATGTTACTTATATATAAAATTTATATAAACCTTAATCACTTCTATTTCTTTTACTGTTTCTTTATACTTTATACTTCATTCAAATATGTTATTTATTAACAATTCTGAACTTATTGATCCCTCTAGTCTAGGTTCTGGTACTAGTCTTACTTTTTCTAGTTTTGATTTACCAGATCTTAATATTATAGTCAATCTTTCTATGCTTGATTTCAATATTATAGTAGAGTAGTTTCAGTTAGCTATCAATCTTTTCATTTTTCAACTCAATGATCAATTAATGGGAATTACGACAATTTTTTATAATATTTAATAAGTCATCAATAGTCTAAATATTTATATTAATAACTTGAGTAGTTAAATCAAGGATTTAAGTACTTATGTCAATATACCAAGCAATTATTTTGGCATTTATTAAGTTAAGTTTACTGTAAGATAAGATTAAATCTTCATTCTATTTGGAAATTATTTTTTCCAAGTCCAGTCAAATTAATAATATCACCTAACTATTTAATACTAAAGTTTATCTTGCAAGCTAAACAATTCAACCTTTTGTTAGCACTAGTAATAAATCCATTCTAAACTTTCTACTTATATATGATTGCTTACAGTACCTTCATAATAAGTAAATTCTCTATTTAGTTCTTATTTTGTTAGAAGCTAATCATTTTACTTATAGAGATTATTTTGAATAGTATTATAAGGTTACTAGGCCTTAAAATCAATAAAGAGATACCAGAAAAAAAACGACTATTGGTGGATTTTGAGTTTAGGCAGTTAGTTAAATTTCTTAATATAGGTAGCTTATCTATCTTATTGCTACTTGTTTTTTGGTAGTATGTAGATACATGAAGCAAAACATTAAGTATATTACCTACTGGCCTTAATGCTCTTTATAGTATCTATGATCACTTATCTAAACTCTAACAACATTATAAATAAGATAATTTATAAAAGCTGTTAACTTAAAATATATAATATCAGAAAGTTATAGCACCTACCTGAGCCATAGGATGACCTCAGCTATTATTTTCGGCAAAGTAGGTGCCAGGATTGATGAAGTCATGGCTTAAGGCAGGATGTGGGTGAGGAATCAACAGAGCTTGCCAGTGCTGCTCACCCATGCTCACCCAAAAACTCACCCAGCTCGCGCGAGCACAGGGCGGCGTTGCTCACGTCGGGGCGCATTTTTATCACCTTGGCGGCATCGCATCATCGACGCCGCAGACATTGAGATCCGGCCGGTCACCTTCCCGTTGTCTTTCACTGGTGCAGAGGATCTGCACCGTTTACTGTAGAATTTGCCTTAGTGCTCCTGCAACTTGCACCCCTCCAGGTGGTGGATCGATGTGTCCCCGATCTCCAGAATGCTCCTGGGCTTCGCAACAGCCCTGTCTGCGGTCCTGGTTACTGCGGCATCAACCCTCACGCCTCCCGTGCTACCATTGATTGTGCGCACTCCTTACTTGAGCACTTGGCTGGCGGATGCGCGAGATGTGCCATGGGGGAACTGGCCGGTATTCTGGACAGGGCAAGAAGTACGTGGCTAATGTGTTTGCGGTATCCATCGCGAAGCCTTCCGGGGGTGTTGGGCTGTTCCTTGAGCTGGGAGACCTTTGCAATCGTGGGCTGAAATTCACGCCGTTTGGCGCCTCGGTAGATTGGGCTGGGGATACTGCTCTTAGTCCCTGACTCCCACACTGTCTATCCATTGTTAGGCAGGCCTCATGACTCATTGCTCCCACAAGGAGCTAACGATAGGTGAGTTGCACAATTCTCCGGGTTAGTTCCTCCAGAGCTGACATTCAGTCTGCGGGAAAAGCTACAATGTATCATATCCAACCTACCTCGGTTCCCGCTATGATGCGTCTACAACGAACCTTTCCTACCACATTCCGCACCCAACCTTAAACTCCTCCAACCACCACACCGCATTGAAAGTTGTACTCTCCTTCCTGTCTCCCATCACCCCCACGTCGACACTCCGGCAGTCCATCCCAGCATCATATCTGAGCGTGCATGTTGAGGGCGGCTTCGATGCCGACATCTATATTGACCTCAATGGGCTTTGGGTGACGGGGAATAGAGATAATATAATTAGTTGGGATTTCTCAAGCCCGGGGTCTAACAATGGGTCGTTAAAGACATGGACTGTCAGGAGGGAAGAGGAGGAGTTGTTCACAGAGTGGAGTGACCGTGCGGAATGGGGTTCATTGCATTTTTCTGGGCCGTCGGTGGGTGTCGGATCATTCCTTCAAGACGGCTTTACGTTTACGATTTCTATAGACTGTGCATCACCAAAGCGGAACATCCGCCATCCTACGCCAACAGTTTGCAAGGACGGGATCACTCATAGATACTATCGACCGTGTCTCCCGACCTGTCATGTCCGACGAGCCCGTCTTTGCCTTTTCCAAGTCCTTCAAACTCACTTCAGGGGAGAACCTTGACAGCGCGGTTTTTACTATCGCCCACACCCAAGATCCAGTTGCTCAATTTGCCGCCGCGCGAGGCTTAACTCTAATGAAACCCCTTTGGTCGTCCTGGTTCCATAGCCTAGCCACTCTCTTAGCATTCCACTATGCCGATTTCCCAATCGCTTGCAGGCTTGCGGCGAATTATTCTAACCAGGTCACCGCTGATGGACTCCGGTTCGGATCAAACGATTATGCTGATATCGTTTCCCTGGCGGCGCGTCAAGTGATGGGTGCAACAGTCTTTGCTGGAACGCCTGACGATCCAATATTATTTTTGAAGGAGATATCTTCAGATGGAAATATGCAGACGGTTGATGTCATTTTCCCGGCTTTTCCATTCTTTCTTTACACGAACCCCAGGTGGCTGGCGTATCTCCTCGAACCTTTGATCGAGTATCAGCTGAGCGGGCAGTATCCAAACCAGTACAGCCTGCACGATATTGGGGCACATTTCCCAAACGCGACTGGACATCCTGATGGACGTGATGAATACATGCCGGTGGAGGAATGTGGAAATATGCTTATAATGGGCCTTGCTCTCGTCAACTCACTGATGTATGACACGCCGTCTGAAAGTGGGTCTCCGTGGGCCAGCCTCGGGAGTACTGGCGAAGGCATGGAATCAGAATCCGCTAGCGTTTTCCCACTGAGACATGAATCGAGAGACGGCGTTTACGGCCTTGATAGCAAGTGGGGTGGTAGTGACTGTCCAACTGGAGATGGGTTGAGAAGGGCTAGGAAGTGGATTTCTAAGAGCTACAAGCTTTGGAAGCAGTGGACTGGTTATTTGGTTGAGTTTAGCCTGGTCCCTGCGAACCAACGTAAGTCCTCCCTCCGAATCCACTGGTAGAACAGTCGACCAAGAGATTTGCAGTTTCCACGGATGATTTTGCTGGTTGGCTAGCGAACCACACTAACCTCGCCCTTAAGGGCGTCGTTGGCATAAAAGCTATGAGCGAATTGGCGGAGGTTATTGGCGAATACGGGGACGCAGAATACTACAGCGTGAGGAAATTCGCACCCTCTCCCGGTGTCAGATTTGCTCATAGTCTCGCTAGGACATCTCGTCTACCTATGTCGGGAGGTGGGAGGAATACGCCATCTCTCGCGATGGAACCCACGCTAAACTAGCTTATACCTGGTACGGTTCGTGGACTACCCTCTACAACCTCTTTGCGGACTCTCTTCTTTGCTTTCGCATCTCGGTCGATGCCTCAGCCCCCGAGCCAGGTATTCGTTCTCAGGATGAACAGAAGCTGCTCGGTCCTACACCTAGCGATGATAAAAAGAGGTCTGGGTTCGTCAGTGACCGCATCTACAGCATCCAAAGTAAATGGTACCACAACGTGCTCCAGCGATACGGGTTGCCCCTTGATAGTAGACACTTGTATACCAAGAGCGACTGGGAATTCTTTGCAGCTGCGGTGGCCAGCAAGAAGACAAGGGGCGAGATCCTTAAGAGTGTCGCGACTTGGGTCAATGAGACAAGTACTGGTAAACTACCCCTCTCTCGGTCTTTAAATGTCTTGATATTCTCGCTTCCCTACTTGTCGTGGATGGTACTGACTAGAGAGAGACCGGCCGCTCACCGATCTTTACGAGACGGAAGGCACGGGGGGGTTTCCTAGATTTACCTTCGTTGCCAGGCCAGTCGTGGGGGGTCATTTCGCATTCCTTGCGCTTGAACGGGCCTGTGGTGGCCAAGCAACTGAGGGGCTAGAGTTTCTAAATGATGAAGAGGAGACACCAGATTCGTGATTCAAGACGAACTTTCCGGTACATGTACATATATATAAATATAGATATAGGAGTGCTTTTATTCATTCATCGCTCGGCTTTAATTCCTTCCGTTTAAATTAAATCTTGTAGAAATTAAAAAGGTTAAAATAACGGTGAAAATAAGAGTAAAAAGTATGGAGGTATGTACACGCGCAGATACACATCGGGAGTGTAGCGAGAGGTATAGAGTTTAATTTAATTTATTTCAATTCATTTTATTTTATATTTTGTTTCTGATGGGGAGGGTGATGGACGGATGAAAGTGGAAAAATATGAGAGAGGGGGAGAAAAGGAAACATACGAATTTTTGCTAGTAGTGGTTAAACTCCTGACGCGCAGTGAAGGGGGGGGCTGGCTGATTAGCGACGGAGTATCCTTCTCTTTGCTTTTCTGATGGCTTCTTTGAGGAATTCCAGACGCACTTTGATGCGTGATGGGATTCTGGTGCGATGGGTGCGGGGTTCTTCGTTGGTGGTTGGGGTGAGAGGGGCACTGCGGGAGGAGGGGGGATGGAGTGTGGTACTGATGGGAGGCGGTTGGAGGATGTGAGGAGGTGGTGGCGGTGGTGTAGGAGCCGTGATTCTGATGCGCTCGGGTTCGCCCCTGGGAGAGGGGTTGGGGAGGCGTCCTGCGGTGGTTTGGGGGGTTGATTTGTTGGGGTCGCTGTGAGGAGCGTTTTGCGTGAGAGAGAGGGAAGTTGTCCCTGCGGAAGGTCGAAGTATGTGAGGAGGTGGGAAGACTGGTGGAAAGGAAGGAGTTGCGTTTCCGACGCCCGTGTTTGTATCGCTGGTAGAGAGCCTGGAGGGGTGTCCGGCGGTAGGCTGGGGAGTCATTGCGTTGAGGGAGACGCTCGTAGGGGGAGCCGGGTTTCGTAGTCCGCCGTCTGAGGTATATGATGAATCGCTTCCGCGTCCGGGATCGGTAGGTTCGATACTTGGAGGGGCGGTATGGAGTACCTCAAGCTGGCCTTGACAGTAGATATGTGTTAGCAGAGACGGCCTGGTGCTTTGATAGGTGGACTGCGTACCCCAGGTGCGAAAGAAATAGCGGAAGGTGGCAAAAGGGCAGGTGACCGGGTCGATGAGTTTGTACTTGTAATAGTGAAGAGGGTGATGGGATTGGGGTTTCATGATGCCTCCATGGGTAAATCTGAACAAAGGCTGCCGTCAGCCGGTTTTTATGCATGTTCATCGGCAGTATGCTGTTAATCAGGCAGGCATAGCTACTTGACTCCTCGCATATCTTGATCTCTCCTTTTCAACAAACCCACCAGCTCACCCTGAGTCTTCGCTGCGCGGTTTTCCTTCCGCGTAGAACGTTGGCGCACACTCTTATCTTCCGTTAGGCAATCTAGGTGGGCGTTGATCCTCTTCCGGCCAAAGCATCTGAAGACCTTAACTTCAATCACACCGCCCATGTCCGCTGCCGATCCAAAAGTCAAGATTCGCCTCTCGATTTGGTCATACTCATTGGCAAACAAGCCAAACATCATCTTGCCGCTCCAGTCGCTCTCTTCGCCAATGCCCCAGCTGTTAAAGTGTTTGCCATCGACAAAGAACTTGAGGAAGTAATATTCAGTAGGAAAAGCGGGCCTGACAGCATCGAAGCCAAGCCAGAACTGGCTATTAGGGAATGTTGGGGCGTAGACGCTGATGGAGTGGTTGCTGTCGTCAGCGAGGCTGTAGGCTTCCTTGGGATCTCCATGAATCTTGCTGTTTAGATCGGAGATCCCGATTGGTGGAGATGGATCATCAGAGGGCAGATGGTACTCAGGAATGCTCTGAAAATCGTACTGAGATATTAGGGAGAGCGTGATGGAGCGGTATGTGGGCATTCTAGCATAGCGGGCTCGAGAGGGGCGTGGGTCGGTTTTGGGGTGGGTGGAAAGTCGCAGAACCACCTGTTATGATAACATGAAATTCTCTTCCCTTCCAACAGGCACTGTTGACTCACTCTCTCGTCGCATGATAGGGTGCTTTGGATCTAAACTCATATGACTGATCCGCTTCGCGGCAATCTTGAGATAGTAGCATATGGCCTAAATCCCTCTCTCACATGGGGCGGGAGCCATCTGGCAGACATGATTGATCTTGTCGTGGGAGGCAAATGCCAGACTTTCACAAGCTCCAGTGCGCTTCGCGTCCGTTCTGGACGGTAGCTATAAGAAGTCAATATCTGTCTAGTAGGGTCCAGGTTGGAAAGCAATATTTCAGAAATAATCATTCTAGTGGCTGTTACCTAGCACAAGTTCTGCTGCATAACGGTGCCTCGGGCAACAACCCCAACCAGGAGGAGTCTCAAAATATAGCTAGATTGGCCCTCTCCAACTCCATTCGTGGCTGATGATAGGTTTCGGGGTCCTTGCGACTCTCGTTCCGCTCGTCGCATGCAGGCCGCTTGTTTTCGCCGATAAGTTCTGTTCCCCTATACCTCACTACGAAGGGTTCTACTAATATCGGTCAGCATTTCGCAGTTGGGCTCTCCAGCATCTGGGACAGTTGCAACCGATGCGGTTCCGTTCCAACAATCCAGATACCGCCATCCACTGTGGGGGGGACAGCCATCTTGGCGGCCCTGGTCTTAGTGGCTGTGACCCCGAATGGTTCGTTTCTTCTCCCTTCCTAGCTGCTTTCGCATTCCCTTTGCTAATGGCGAGCAGCAGTAGCGGCTGCTGGCAAAGTGGCTGGCAGGCACCGGAGCGGTTTCAACACGTTCTGGCTGGAGGAGAGGGGGAGGTGTTCGCACAGGCTGAGCTTAGCGCGCCAGCAGGCGACGGTGTTCTGGATGGCGTCGGCGCCAATGAGGGCTCTTTGGAGATGCTCTATGGATATGATCGCAATGCGTGAGCTGGAAGGTGGGCGTACGAGTTCTGGCTGGAGTGCACCGGGACGCCTTGAGTAGACGCGTGCTTCTATGTCAAGTGTCTCTTCTCGTCCGTCAGACCTGTCTTTACATTGGCTGTTGCCCCGATAGCAATAAACCTGTGAAGTTCTCGTTGCTATTGGAGGACGAACACTTGCTGTGTTCATTGTGGGGCATCTTGGCGATAAAAGAAAAGATCAAACTGCGGCGTACTCACCCAGTTGGTGCCGCTTTAAACGGTGAGCTGGGTGAGCCTGGGTGAGCCGGGGTGATGCTCACCCTGAGCTCGTGCAAGCACATCCCACCATTTCATCTCCAAACATAGCCCAGAGAGTTTGAGCGGAAATGAACCTGGTTCCGGACATAAAGGGCAACAGGTCCCCTTCCTGCTGCAGTCCACAGTCAGCCTCAGCAATCGATACTGACTACACCACACATGCCTATCCTACCTTTTGTCACGATTGCGGCTCGCCAGCGCATCGCCGGCGTGCACCGAGTAGAGCCCCAGCGCGCACGACGCGTGCGGTCACGACATAGCTCACCTACGCACCAACGTCGGGGCCCCAGCGCGCACAGTATGCGCAGTCACATGCGGCCTATGCTAGGCCCGTGCGACGCTACCCTATGTATATATAGCTTGGACAGCTCCCACACCCCCTTCGTCCCGTAGCTTAGAATTCTCGTCTTTAGCAATCTATTCTACATATGCTTTTCAAGCACCCAGAATTGGCATTCGTGACACCTTTGTACTCTACTGTTTTCCAGCTCAAACCCCTCCCAAGTCCGCTTTATTATAGGCAGAAAGGTACTTATAGGAAAGGACCTACTAAAAAAGGCTACAGCTAGAGGTTATCAACATGGTGCTCACTGAGAGAAGGATGTTGTGAAGGATATACCTAGATATGTTCAGAAAACCCTGAGAGATCAAAATTGGGCACTGAACTGTTATATGAAGTAAGCGTTACTGGAGTTATGATATTTTGAAAGTACTTTGCTTATCTATTGGTATAAGTAGACAGAAGGTATAGAAGAAGGAAAAGGAGAGAAGGACAATACAGAAAGAAGTAACAAGATAGTAGGAATAAGTAGTATTATTACAGCATCTTACCTTTGGAAAGGATTACCTTGAGCGTCTGTAAGCACTCACTACTACTGACATCCCAGATCATGACTGTACAGTCCCATGATGCTGACGTGAGCTGTACTGAGTCGTGTAAGAAGGCGACTAAGTTGACTAGATGGCTATGCCTGTTACGAACAGCGCTATTCGGATCGGTCCGAACGAGCCGCATCGTGAGTTTCAGCACGAGCCTCATTGCAAACCACCGCGAGCCTTAGTACGAACCTCGTGCTAGCTTGCAAACATCCTCGCGGGCCTCAACAGTGCCTCTAAACTTACCGAGCACAGCACGAGCCGCGCCGCGAGCTCTTACCGCTCATAGCCTAGCTAGCGGGCCCGCCCTCATTCAACACAGTTCGAGCGCCTCGAGACGCCTGAACCAAAGCCCAAAGGATGTCTTCTTTTTATATATATAAGCTCGAGGTCTCCTTTAGACCTCCTCCCTTCTTTAGCTTTGAATCGTCAAATAGAAGTAGTCCTACCTTGCTTTCCAAGCGCTCAGAATCTACGTTTGTGACAATGCCCCTTAAGTATCTGCAGGCACTCGCCACTGCTGGTATTCCAGATCTTGACTGTACTATCTCGTGACGCTGATGCAAGTTATACTGAGTTGTGTAAGAAGGCGACTGAGTTGACCAGATGGCTATGCCCCTTGAGCGTCTATAGGCACTCGCCAATGCTGGCATCCCAGATCTTGACTATACTGTCTTGTGATGCTAATATAAGTTGTGCTGAGTTATGTGAGAAGGCGACTGAGTTAACCTGATCGCTATGCCCCTTGAGCGTCTACAGGTACTCGCTACTGCTGGCATCTCAGATTTTGACTATGCTATCCTATGACGCTGTGGAGGTGGGATCCGTGCCTAGATAGAGTTATTCTGTTGAGGTTGAGGTCACGTGAATGCATGATTCTCTTGGCAGGGGCACACATATAAGTAGCTAGCTAGACATGTAGTTACGAACAAGCAGCTTATCTACCGATACCGAATTAGCCTCTACAGTGCTGACTCTGTACAACCAAATTATTCGAAATTGGTCAGTCAAGCTTACCAGATAGCTATTATGAGTATTCTCAATTCCGAAGACAAGATCGACATACTTCATCATATACATACATCTCGGCACACTGATCTCCCAATATAGTGCCCTGACTTCTCCACTGAAGAATAGGGCTCTTTCGAAAGGGGAGACCATTTCTTTCTGCTACTCGATACGACCCACTTCGAAGCAGACCGAGATATAGCCAAGGAGCTAATAACTCATAACACTTCGTTAGGTTCAATTATATTGTTAGATGTGGAAGTTAGCAGGATTGTAATGGTATAACCTTCATCTTTCACCTCTAGTATTATTAGCCATTACCAGTCTCTTCTAAAGAATAGTATAGATGCATCAGTGGTTGCTCATACAGCAAACAGAAGACTCAAACTAGAATGGTCAGAAATAGCTGAAGAAATCTACTGTATTCTCACAAGAAAAGTGGGTATTGACAAGGTCAATCAAAGACTTGCAGGGGATAAGACATGGAGAATAATCAACGCAGGAAAGCCATTGTATTAACATACCAACTTCAAATTAGGAAGTTAACTGAGTGTCACGATTACGGCTAGCCAGCATCCCGCCAGCACACACTGAGCAAAGTCCCAGCGCATATGATATGCGTGGTCACGATATACCTCACCTACGTATTAATGTCGGGGCCCTAGCGTGCACAGTACGCATAATCATATGCAACTCATGCCAGGCCCATGCGATGCTACCCTATATGTATATAGCTTAAACAGCTCCCACACCCCCTTTGTCCTGTAACTTAGAATTCTCGTCGTTATAGAATCCATTTTACATGCCTTCCAGGTATCCGGAATTGGCTATTCGTGACACTGAGGATTGCCGAAAGTGAATTTAAAGATAGATACTGACTTTTCGAAAAGGATTTACAAGACAGACAAGCAAGACTATACAGTACAGGCAATATACCACTATGGTCAAGTCTAGTTTCTAATAGTAATATCCAGAATCTTCAAAGCTGGGTAATGTCCTATCTACTGAAAATGCCAGAAACTTTGGAAGATACTAGGTTTTTCATTACCGAAAATAACTCATATGGGATAAGCGCTTATTGTGTTAAGGAAGGTGATCTTCTCTGTGTCTTGTTTAGGTGCAGGCTGCTGGCAGTCTTGTGGTTACAGAAGGACAAGTATAATCTGGTGTCCTTTGCATATGTTCATGCTATTATATAAAGGGAACTTTTCAAGGACAAGATCCAAACTGAAAGTAATAAAAAGACATTCAAGATAACATAAGTAGAAGGTGATTATGGACTTTGACAGCAAAGCGAACTGGTCTTAAGATGTAGAATCTTGTAACGGATCTTCATTAGACGGGCATTGACCATCGAGGGGCCATGGGCACCCTGTCGACTGCACGTGACCTCGTCATGTATGTAGCCTCATCGCTGGCAACCTTTAGGGGTCAGCGATTAGTTCTTCATTAGAAGTTATCAAGAAGTTATTTTGTCATCGACTCTCATCGCTAGAAGTCTGACTGGCAATCCTATAGACTGCCTACGGTATCCCTACAGCTCAGTTAAGCCTATACCCATTGATCCATTACCTACAAGACGTTCTAGCAGCACTTATGTCGGCACACTACCGGCACCATGACGGGATACCTGAAGAGAAGTCTTGGCATTCCCTTACAAATCTACTGCTATGCTCATAACAGTAATACTGAGCTAGTCTACAATCATCAAATACTTAGTTCAATGAAAAAATTTGTCTTCTTTTCCCCTACCCTCATCCCTCCTGGATGTCGCGTGACATCTTGTGTAGACATGAAAACTTTACTGCTCTGTTGCAATCTATGGATCTGCACCAAAGCTCCACAGGTGATTTCAGAGGGCTTGTGTACATTCGAAGGGTTCTGGGGGACTGTCAGATGATATACTATAAGAGCAGATCACGGACATAAGTAGGCAGCTTATATAGATTAGGAACCCTAGACAGGCCAAGAAAATGCCCTGATTGCATGTATTCTATCCCGACTCAATGTGAAGCTTTTTATGTGATCGTTGCCCTTTTGTTACATATTATTCGAATCGGTCCGAACGAGTCTCAGCAAGAGCCGCAGCCAGAGCTGCAACCACAAGCCTCATGAGCTCATCGCATAGCTTACGAACCTTGCCTGAGCTTGGTGACCTCAATACTATGGGTAGCGCACGAGCCTTAGTACGTAAGTACGAACCGAATGCCTCATGAGCTCATCACATAGCTCACAAACCTCATCTGAGCTCGTCGACTGCTGAACAGGCCGCGCGCAAGCTGCTACTACTCGTGGCATAGTAGTAGGCCTGAAGAGCCTCAAGGCACTTGACCCAGAGACTCAAGAATGTCTTCTTCTTATGTATATAAAGGCAAGATCTCCTTCTGAATCTCCTCTTTTCTTTAGCTTTGAATCGTTGAATAGAAGTAGTCTAATTGCGCTTTCCAAGTACCTAGAATCTACGTTCATGACACCTTTTGGCTAACAATTGTCCACAGCAGATACAAGTAGCTCATTCTGTTCGGGTGTTTTTCTGCTTTTTCCAGTGCCGCTTCAAGTGCTCTTGTCACGTGCCTCTCCTCTCTGCCACCAACAGCCTCTTCGACATCCATCGCTGTTGGAACATCGCCGCCAGACTTGTGTTCGCGATGGGGCACACGGGCGGAACTACCCGAAACACTCCCGTGGTGGCAAATAGGAGCCGCCCAATTTGTATGGCCCCTATTCGCCCAGCCCGGATTGCTAGCGGGTGAAAAAGTCTGCTTCACCCACGTCTTCGCGCTGTCTCTCTCTCTCCTCTCTGTACCTTAGAATCAATGCATATACCATCGCCAGAACCCAGCTGCGGCTGAGCTCTATTACAATCAGCCCCCTGTGTTTCCTACAATCGCTCATTAACCTCCCTGAGCTTGCAAATCGCGCCGGTTTTCTCATTATTGCGCTTTATATATTCTCTTGATAATTTCCATCGCTCCGCGTCCAGCTTTTGCTCGTCCATCATTATGAACTATAACAAGTTCAGAGAGCAGCACGTGGGTTCTTGTATCGATAGTCTTGTGCAAGGACTTAAAAACGCTGACTCCGATTATTACTTCTGGCACCGTCAATACGAAAAACGGCGGGGAATCAAGGAAAAGATCTTTGAGAGACGGAAAATAGGGAAAGCAATAACAAGGGATATGAAGTTCATGGACGAGATGAGGAGGAAAGGCGATAGTATCCAGTCCACTTATTTAAAGGGCCTCATGCACTTGGGTGACAAGTTTTACACTGGAGACTGTACGTTTTGTGTTCTTCTGTCCCAACCCGAATATTGCTTTGTAAAGTAACAAATCAAAGTGATCGCCCGCGACGCTCTTATCCCGCGAATCCGAATCCTAAAAGAATCTGTCAATCAGGCAATCGAACACGCGTGGAAATCAGGAATGACTGAGATAGCACTTGACAATATTCGTTCTGTCGCCAATGATATCTATGAAGATACTCTAGACACCCTTGCTGAACTATATCTCCGCTTACGCCCCTCCTGGACACCTCGTACTCTTTCAGATCTCCCTACGCCGTTCTGTCCTCTCGCCCTGTCCATCCAGGAAAATCCCAGCCTCCACTTCCGCCCCATCACACCGCCTGCACTCGGGACGGGTGGAAAAGTATGTCCTCAATGTTCCGGACTTGTCGTGCACCAGTGGGAGGGTGTGGAGGATCCAATACGTGCTGCTTTCTTGGGGCATTTACAGCCTGTGAAACCCGGTGAAAAGGTGAAGGGGGCTTGTCCAACTTGTCTCGAGGTTTTTGACACTCCTGATTACTTGAATAGTCACCAGTTTATACAACGGTTTGAGTCGCGGTGGTGTGGGACACCACCACCGAAGGAAATCAAAATAATACGCTACTAAGTGACCTTGAATGGTAGAGTTTTATATTTCATACACTCGGATATACATTTACTATTCTTCTGGGCAGCTCTATACAGGTAATTGAATTATTATTGGTGGGCGAATCTTGTAGTTGTCGGAACATCGACTTGAGTGCGGAATCGGGGTGACGGGTGAGGATTTCCCGTGAAACGGAATAGGGGCAGGTGAAATTGTACTAGTAGCTATTTGGTCGGCTTGGCGCTCCGCCCCCGACGAGAACTTCTCTTTCTGCTCACTTTGTACTCAGAAGAACAATGATCATCCACCGGAACCCCAGCTGCAGCTACTAGGTTCTATCGTAATCACCTAGTGTTTCCTACAGTAGTATTGAAGGGAATCCACATATATAGATAATATTTAAGATTGAGCGCTCTTAATGCTCTTTCAAATGCCGGACCTAGAGGCATGTTATTAGATCAATGTCAACTTCATATGGTTTCCAGCTCTGAAGGCCAGACGAACAGCATCTGGCTCACCATGACCGATGCCAATACGTTTGAACCGAGCTCTTCCAGGGTCCACTAGTTCAAGTAAGAGAAAATAGGAAAGAGGTGTTACTGGAACACCACCATGTCCAGTATAAGTAGCTATCCTTAGCCCAAACATACCATCCGGAATTGAGCAGCCGGCATCAATTTCTGCTCTGAGCTCAACGAAATGGTGTCCATATGCTGTCCGGAGAGTCGTTGCCACAGGCTTCTGACTCCCGAGTCGCTGTGCAGGACCAGCAAAAGGCAAGATGTATCCTGTGATTTGTAACTCAACGCTTACAGAACCTGCGCGATAAGTCACCAGATCAACGACATTAGCCCTATCTGAGTTTGAGACTCTGAAGTCCCAGTCCAATTCATCCGAATTAACACCAGCCATTGACCTCACTGGATAATCAACAGAGATCCAACTCCACGAAGGAGCTCGAGGCTTCCAGTCGGGTTCTATCCACACTTGGTTCTTCACCGGAGGGCCTAACATCCGATGGTGATCTCGTTCATCATAGCACCAAAGGAGCTGTTTATTCAAGGCGGCCAGCCATAGTCCGGAAATAAACGTGGACTTGGAAATATCGTTGAATAAGCTCGCAATGCCGATAACCGCCGGGAGTCGGTCCGTAGCTTTCGTGAACCGTTTCCGAGAAAATGCTCCAACTACACCTTCCCACTCTTCCATCAGTTGTTCGAACTTAATACACTTGGACCGCCATAGAAATCGTCCGAAGTCATAAGTAAGTGCCTGCGTGAAAGTCTGAATTTCACTGCTGCATTCTGAGAGGACGGTACTCCGACATTCCCAGATCATTTGATTCGCTCCGTAATGCAAAGTAGCTGTCGACAGAAGACGTTCTTGGTAAACCCAGCCTCGGGAACTAAGTGGGGAGTTTTCCATCTCCTTGTCGAATTTTGGCGTAGCTACCCTCATGCCTATGGCTTGGGGCGTTCCGTTCTCTTTGAGCGAAAAGTCAAACGTGACAGAAGGTCGAACTTTCCTTTCACGGAAAAGGCCTCCATGGCTTGATGATGAATGTAGAGCCGAAATTGTGAATAATGCATGTCTGTAAATCGATGCCATCCTTCCAGCCTCCTTGTCCCAATCTGCGCTTGAATCTTGGATTATGCATAACGCGTCAATCCAGAGGAATCCTATTCCAAGTTTCCGGCAAACTATAACTGCATCCCGAAACGTTGCAGGTAGTGCTGACATTGGAATTCGTTGCTTATATTGCTCCAGATTTGCCATTGTGGTCTTGAAAAGTAAATCTTTTTCCCATTTGTGACTCAAGGTGACATAGGATCCTGATTCACCATTCGTTTCAAATAGGAACGGATCTATTTGTCCGTCGCTTGTGCTGACGTTTAAGACTCGTGTGGGGAGTTTTGTGTCGCCTGGCCTAGCACAATGTGGATGTAGCCGACAGCAATTGTTCAGCCATATCTGAGCAAGCTCAAAACAGGCAGGATCGTCTGTTCTTAGAGGGGCATCTTTCTGCAAATCATATGCGTTTCTGTAGCTTGGTGGCTGGTAACGATCATTGATGGTATTCCCAAGCTGCGAAACCGCATCCCTGCAGGCGAATCTGCCAGGCTCGTAGAACTCGAAGATACAGGTCCAAAGAACAGTTGCTTGTTCGTAATCACCCCTGATCCATTGGCTCTCGTCATCTGCTCTATAAAGTGATAAACTGCAAGTCTTACACCCGGCTTTTGCGGAGAGCGTCCTCTGTACAATCGATCCATGTTTGAAGTTGAACCACCGGGGCGTAGGACGATTTCCATTAAAATACTGGCTGATGAAAGCCCGGCAGCGAGAGCACAACATGCCGGAAGGATGATCTCCCGACGAGATCCCGGGATCCGTTGCATCTGGTTCAGAGTTCTGGTGAGAGGGAGGTAAAGGGCGGGATGACTTTAACAGGCCAAGGCGACTGAAAAGGGATGATTTCTTATTAGGAAGCCGATTTGACATGGATGAGGTGCTTTTACGTCAACTTGGAAAATGTTGAGCAGGACACAACAAGCGGTAGTAACGGAGGGCTCATGAACTTGTAGAATTGAAGCTAGAGGACCAGCTGAGGCACTTGCGAGAAAAAAGCAGTTTGCTGTCGTACTGTAACTATGCCGCCAACCCCCTTGGCACTCACCCAGCCAGCGCCGCTTTAGAGGGTGAGCCGAGGGGATGCTCACCCTGAGTTCGCGCGAGCATACCACCTCATCCTCTACGTCCCGCGTCGGCGCCCCAAACATAGCCCAGTGGACCTGGCGCTCAAAGTGGACCCAGCCCCAGAAATAAAGAGTGTTGGGTACCCTTCAGGCCTGACTATCCTTCAACTCTGGCCTGCTATCCTTCGATTCTGGCCTCTCCTAAATATATACCACAATGGGTCGGAGGGCACCTACGGCAATAGAGTTACTGAAGGGGGCTACAGCTAAAGGCCACCGAGTTGGTGCGCATAGGGAAAGGGACACTATAAATGAGGGACCTAAATATGTCAAGAAGACTCAGAGATCAAAATTGGGCCCCAAGCCGTTATGCGAAGTAAGCATCACTTTCGCTATGGTATCTTTAAGGAACCCCACTAACTATTTGACATAGGTGAATTGAATGCGTAAAGTGTAAAGGGGTGCTGGACGTCTCGCACCCAACCCCCTCCATCCGAAATCAAGTCTATGGTAATAAATCATCCCCGTCGACTCCGCCTTCGCGGACACCCGCCTCGGCGTTGAAGTTAAAGTCTCGATCGACGCATCAGACATCACCACCAAAGCCAGCTACTCCAAACAAGCGGATACCTCCAACGTCACCGAGACTGTCAGCCCCTGTAGCAACAAGGTTGACACAAGGCACGCCACCTGGTATGGAGAGGGGGAAGGCCGCTGCATCTCCGAAAGTTGACCGGGCGATCAAGCGTCTAACGAATTTAGAGTAGGTGCACAATTGTGTGGATGCGGTGGGGAAACTGGTGGACACGAAGGGAGACTAGGTATATTCGCTAGTGGAGATTCAGGTTGGGGCGACGTATGCGATGAAGCCGGATGAGCTAAAAATGGGTACAAACGTAGCCGGGGGAATGCGCAGATGCATGATCCGTCTGACTTTGCGGGGCGGGGAGCTTTTGTGGGCGCGAGGTTTTGGCGGGGTCTCCGGCCAAGTGGAACCAGTTGAGGATAGTCTCTCTTTCTTTCCTTTCAGGAGAGGAGCAAGCTGAGGAGCAATTGCTCGTGTATCGCAGCAATATTTGGTGAAGTGCTTATTCCTTAAATACAGGCTATCGCGCAATGAGTTTTATCCACCCTATGAATTCAGTATCTCGTGTGTCACCCTCCAGTCTCCAGAACTGCATCAGTGCTGGAGACCGGGTGAGGGCTGTGGTGTGGTTGTTCGGTACGTACAAATTCTATACGGATTTCGCCAACACAAAGAGTTGAACGATCGTATCAGTATAGAATTTGTAATACTTGTATCTCTCTAACCTTATTCTAAAAATAGCCCAGAATAATCTCCTTAGCTTGGGTCTCAACTTTCTTCCAGTCTTCCTTTTCCGCTCTACCCAAGTCGAGCTGGTATGCAATGCCCCCACGCCACTGTATTAGCATATTATTCTGACTCTGAATGTGTCTGCACCCACCGATGTGCTTGATGTTCCCACAGTCGAGTTCCCGAGCTACTCGCTTGCAAATATCGTCGGACTCATCTTCTGCGTTCATGTTGAGCGATTCCATGAGATATGCCCTTGGCAAGTCACATCTGGCGGTGCCGGAGAGGTGGAGGATCTTGGGCGGGGAATTGCTGAAATGAAAGTCTAAAGGGTAAGGAGGATGATGCAGAGGATATACAAAAAAGTTGTTGGAATGCATGCGACAGAGAATTTGCTTGCTTCATGATGAAAGTCCATTTGAAAGACAGACAAAAATAGGAGAGGGCTTGCGCTGCCGCTCTTATCCACTCATCCAATTGAAGATATGAAAAACAAGAATCCATCCACATTAGATCTTGGACAGCAATGGTGTTGGCTATCCGATAGCATCTCTCTTGACTTCCGACTACAGAATATCGCTCTCGGCAAGCTTATTGAATGAAATCCTGCCGGTGATTCATGTAGTAGAACTACCCATTCTCTCAAGGTCGTTTCCGGGGCTCCTTGCTCTAAGCCTACCTCCGTAAAGTTAGTGAAGTGCCATGAATAGAAAGATTAGGATAATGCTTCTTCTCACCTTCCAATCTCCGCCACTGACCCACCAAGCCGCTGCCCTAATAATCTCTAAGACCGCTTTCAACTCTTCTGCATCATGTGGCGCATAGATCATTACAAATCCCAAGGGCACAAATCTTGTGCACCAGCCGCCTCTGGCGAGCGGGTGGTACTCCCCCCAGCGTTTCTCCAGTACGACATGTATGTCAGCAGGGTGCAAAGTCAAGTGTAGGCTACCATCCGACGGATGCGCATGGCAAACCTCTCCATTGCAGGTGCCATTGACTGGGTTGAGAGAGAAGAGGCCAGTTCCGTGTTTCTCAAAGCAAGATGTGCCTAGAGCGAGCTGAGTAGGATATGCGTCTGCAAGAGCTCGGACAGAATTGGAAAGATCTGTGAAATTCGCCGGAGTGCCACTTTGCATGGTTTGTCTATGCGGAGCAATATCCTTGACCTCCGGACGAATCCCTGAGCGTTCTGGAAGCTTTACAGCATGATGGGAGGTCAGAAAGCCAGTTGGTGGACGGAGGCCGGCAGGGATAGGAGCAGGCAGGTAGGGGTTCCGTAGCACGAAAAGACGAAGGAACGCGATACGCAGGTAGCCAAGAAAGGTAGAAGGAGTACCACCTGGTCCAAGACTGAGGAAAGAGGCGTAGTCTTGATAGACAATATAGGAGAAGGGTGCCAATATGACAAGAGCATAGAGACATTAGGTGACACCCATTTCTCATGTCAGGACTCCATGCAGTGACTTCGATATCCCTAGAAAGAGATGTGCCAAGAAATTAGCATTAGCAGCGACACAGCGGCAATATGTATTAAGACATACCTCACGATGTACGAAGCTTATTAAATGGAAACAGCTTTTCTACCTCCGCTTGCATCTCGATCGTCGGTCACTCCATCCTTACGGACACGTATGTCGGCCTCGGAAAGCGGGATGGCGAGGATGGGATTCTCGAGTGGGTCCGGATATCGAGGTGATCGTATTAGCGGTGTCTCCGAGAGGCTGCAGCATGAGTACTGGCTTGTGAGTTAGTCAGAAGGTCGGCCTCAAATCAATCAGTCTCCAGGTAGCCAATATGGGGCATGCACCACCTTAGTAGTGATTTAGATGCATATGGCGTGCAGATAGCTCTAACCAATATCATTGTACCTCACAAAGCAAATCTGACCAGCGGTGTCAGTTATCAATCTTCGGCGATCTTTCAATCGGAATACCTGCGAATTTTCTTATTGCAAGAATGGCAGGCCTTGAGCCTACAGAATTTACATTCGTAGATGGTCCAATGTGGTCCGCGCCACAATTGTGTCGCGCCAGATAGTTGCCCCCAGGATTGACGGAATATGAGGGGGCGAAGGCTCTTATATATCCCACGGAATTTTGCTTGATGAGAGTGCGTTGCATTAGTCTAAAGTACACAATTTTTCGGACCAAAAAAAAATCTCGCAGTATATACCCACCGTAATGAAATTTCTCTGGAATTTTGAATGAAATAAAATCCGGTGATCCGATAGGGTAGCTTCGGGTAGCTCCCCGCGATTGACTTCCGCCGACTCAACCCTCACCTACGTCAAGTTTCCCTAGCTCATCTACAAGATGCTCAACTTCTCTTGCAAGCTCCTCCGTAAGCTCCTCCTCTTCCGTGAGCTCCTCTCCTGTAGGCTTCTCTCCAACAAGCTTCTCTCCCGCAGTCTTCTTTCCTCCCGCAGGCTTCCCTCCCGCAGGCTCCTCTTCCGCGAGCTTCTCTTCTGCAGGCTTCTCTTCCGGAGGTCCCTCTTCTCCAGTATCACCAGGGATAATCACCCAAGGGCATGTCTCGGAATAATTCATCAGCAGATTGTAGCACCGTTATCCGCCACAAGAACACCGAACCGAGCGTTCTAACCCCGACTATTTTCTGAGCCAAAAATCCACTGGTCGTAAGTTCCGTAAGTAGTTCGGGCTTAGTGTGCTTCTTCGAAGTCTTAATGTCGAAGCGTTTGTGGCCCTCCATTTCCTCCACCCGCCGGAGGAGTATTCCAGGGGAATCTTTTATCAGAGTTAGCTCTAACCCATTATGTTGGGCTGTGACTTGGTACTTTTTTGCTTCCCATGTTCTGTTGGCTTGCATCTTTATCCGAGCGCTGTGGAATTGAGGCGAATGACTGGCGCTCTAGGGCTGGGTTTGACCTCCTTTTTATGCTGGCTGCACTGCCCATTCGCTGCTAGATCGCGCAAATCGAAATATATCAACATTATGTTGAATACATATGTAAATCCACCTTCGTAATGCGAAATGCCCCTGTAGAAACCAAAATGAGAAGGCTTCGCCCTCCTTGTAAGGTGTAAAAAAGCA
Organism: Geoglossum glabrum; assembly: GCA_021527465.2. NCBI lineage: Eukaryota > Fungi > Ascomycota > Geoglossomycetes > Geoglossales > Geoglossaceae > Geoglossum > Geoglossum glabrum. The sequence goes on from JAJDFE020000197.1 coordinate 39,555, forward strand.
ATTTCTGTATGCCAAAGATAAAGGTTGAGTCCGTGAAAAGACACCGGAGATGAGAGCGGAATCGAACCTTGGCTAAGTTTATTGTTGCTTGTACAAACAGCCCCTACGCAAGATGGTTTAGCTGACCATCGAGAGTATCACGCCTGGGGATATGTACTTACGGACCAATACACCAAAAGCAGCCTTCATTTTGAGCTTTATGTTTGCAAGTGCATTCGACCCTTCGGCACTTACAACACCGATAACCTCTCTGCCGTGCTTCCCTCTCAAGGTAAGGCTGTTTTTCAACCCGCCCAGGGAGGGGAGGTCTACACTCCTGGTCGCCCGCCTCATCTTCATCCACCTCAATCATAGAGGTATTATTGGCCGCCTTGTCTACTTCGTCCATGAATGTATCACTTGCTTTGTTGGCTGTCCCATGCTCCTTGTCACCCTGCATTTCCACCCCGGCGACGCCCTCGGTAGAGGCATAGGTAGTTCGCGGTGGCCTCCCGGCTAGGTGATTGGGGATGTCCTGGTGAACGGCTTCTTTGTAGTTCTGCGTTATCGAGTGAGAGGCGGCTCTGGCTAGGTCGTTTCCGTAGGTCGTCTCCTAGCCTAGGAGCCATGCTGTATGCAGATTTTGTTGCTGTAGGTGCAAGGCAACCAAAAGGCGCATCCCTTTTATAATTGCCGGAACCCCCATTGGAAGCATACTGACGCAGTCTCGGGTTATGTAGGTTTCTGTTGTCAGTGCATCACGCGGCCAAGGGCTGCTTTGCTCCGTTGGTGATGACTTCTATAAGACTGCATCAAGAAAATGTAGCCCTCCCTGAACGCGGCTCTGAATCACGTGGTTAGATAGTGGGGTCCCATGCAAGTCTAACCCTGCATAACATCTGCCCCTCCTCAGATCCCACTTCGTCAACGGGGAAAAAAAAGATCTCGCGATGTCTACTGACGGCTTCGTCTACGCTACATCCCCGGCAGAAGCGCTTCTTGCCTTAGCCCAGAAATACAAGAATGATATTCAAGCAGCCTCGACACAGGCCGTCTCCGTGCAGGCCGCCTCTATCATAAGGTTGGATCTATCAAGTCTTTGTAAGGACGTTGCAGTGGAGTATTACAGGAATCATCATAATAGTAAGGTTAGGAAAGTACATTATGCATAAACTTAATCTGTACTAAGGGATGAATAGGCCGCTAGCGAACCCTCTATTGCCAACATTCTCAAACCTCACAAAATCACTTTCCTGCACCAGCCGCAGGCGATCCTCTTCAGCCAAGGGGTGTATACCATACGTGCTGGGTCTGCCGCCGTCGCTATACCTCTCCTCAAAATCAGCTCTCTAGAATGTAGGGCCAAATTCAGATAAGAGAGCATTGAGGTGCAATTAGAAAAAGGCTCTGTGATTTATTTGGCTGGAGGTGCAATGCTTGAGATGCGTGGAGATGGCAAAGTTGTCTATATCTTCTTGTTATTTAAGACCGCTTAATTTTAGTGGTACTACCCACTGAATGTATGTGTATTAGACGCATCTACCAAGCAAAGTGTTAGTGGGCGTGTTGGGGTTGTTCGATGAAGTACTGTCCCTCCACGAGCGAACCCCTCCCCAATGAGTCGAGTAAGTTTTTTACAAGAGACTTCTTAGATTTCAAGTTTAACATATTTTGCTACAGGGTTCAGTTATTTTACTGCAAGGATGCTGGATCAAACATCATGTGCCTTACTATGCAGGCCAACGAATAACCATCGTAACGTCATTCCGTCCTGCCTTTTCATTTCTAGGAGACGATACCTGGCTCACAACAGTGCGTCACATATCAGACCTTTGTAGACTATACTATGAGTTTTTCGGGTATCGAGAAATAATGGCTATTAAGCACTTGCAATGGGCCATTCGGGAGATGTCGGTATGGAATTCGGAAGATTTGTTGGAGTTTGTTGGGGGATTGATGGCACTTTATCAGCAGACAAGGGAAGAGCTTGTAGGTGAAGTGGAATTTGCTATCGGTTCCGTTCCACCTAAGAGTCTATGTTTCCAGGCTAGCCAGTCAACCAAGTCTAGCTCTCTTGGTAGCACTAGCCCCAAACTAGTTTCCAAATTGGAATCTATTCTGGGAACCATGGTGGAAATATCTGAAGAGAAAATACAGGAGTCGCAAGGGCAGGATGCTAAGAACTTAACAGATTTCATTACGGAATGGGAGAGGTGGCTCAAGAGAATAAGAACTTATTTTTAAGCAGAGAGAGAGTCAGCGAGCAATTTATATATATTCGAGGATAAATAGACCATATCACATTTTCTCAACATGTGAAACCTAGATACAAGCATGGCCCGATACATATCCTTCAATCCGCCAGTGGCAATGAAAGTGGTCAGACTCGGAGGTGATCTGGGAGAGGAAGCTACCCGCAGAAGTTTGGGAGCCCTCCGCCAGGATGGATTATAATCAGGTGGCGAGGGAAAGACTGATGGCTGCCAGATTACAGTCGGTTGCTTGGTATTGTCAGTTGCTGATTGGAGCAAAAAATACCAGCCATGTCAACACGCTACCGACCGTATCGACATGCAATACGCAACCGATACCGAAACATCCCAAAGACTGGCAAAATCCATCTCCAGAACCACATTTGGTTTACAATAGCCTTTCCCGTCATTGCTAAGCTTCAGGTCCCAGAATGGTGTGTGGATCTTTTCACGGTAGCGGTTATGAGAGTCGCCTTGTTACTCCTATCGAAACTCGAATACCCCTTTAGATTAGGTCTTCCAAAAAGAGGGGTAAAGATTGTTCACAAGACACTGAAGACAATGGAGGACGGAAGGAGAAAATGAGACTGAGAGAAGTCAAAAGATGAAAACTCTACAAGTTTCAGAATGACACCATTAAAGTTACTCTCGGAGACTCGATAATTAGGCTAGGCACTTCTGTTTGCGACGTCAATTTTAGTGCCAGCCCCGACACAGAGCAGGCTGAACTGCTAAAATATTTAAAGACGCTTGAGAGCTATTCTCACGCACCTATGGAGGATAACGTATTGAGGCTACAGTTGAGGGAACTGTGGGGAGGTCAAGGTTCAAATGTTCCAATGTTCAGCATTATCGGACCTCTATCACAAGCCATTGCAGATGGTACATACTTAAAAAATCCAGATATTCAAGTAGTGGAAAACTCAGTGGATCTCTGGAAATCTCTCGTAAGGGAGCTTGACTGCCCAATCTTTATACCGACTGTGTCACGAACGTAGATTCCAGGCGCTTGGAAAGCAAGATAGGACTACTTCTATTCGATGATTCAAAGCTAAAGAGAAAAGTAGGTCTCGAAGGAGACCCTGCGTTTATATACATGAGAAGAAGAAGCTCTCGAACCTCCGTTTTGGATGTCTCGAGTTGCTCGAACCTTGCCAGACGCGATTCGGATGTATAGCTATATTGCGAGCGGTATGGGTCTTATCGTGAGGTCAGACGAGGCCCGTGTAACTGGTGACGAGCATACGAGGGTGGCGGTTCGAGTGCTATCCGAAGTGTTGAGGTCATTGAGCTCGAGTGGGGCTTGTGGTTGCGGCTCCGGCTGAGGCTCGTGCTGAGGCTTGAGGCTTCCGCGATATTCGTAACATTAGCCTGTCATTCCTCTCCAGTTGGGTCAGAAGCCGATGCAGCGGTGTCAGCTTCAACGATATCTAGGGTCCAGTGGCTTATGATTTTGCCCCACGTGCAAAGGTACTGCCTGGTAGCAGCCAGGAATCTGCCCAGCGTCGCAGAAAAAGAGGCACTAAACACTGAGGCATTCGAATAGGGTCATTAGCTGGACGAGAGCCGGGTGTGCTTCCCCGAACACCCATGGATAGCCCCAATCCCTATGCGTCGCTGTCGGGCAAAATGATCCCTCCTGTCCAGGGCTCAGCCATATCAGTACGATCAACAACGCGAAGGCAGACACTTATACCAAGTTATATGCTCCCGAGATGTAGGTCGGCAGTTGGACAAATTGATCTGCTGACCCTTATAGCATAGCCTCCGACACCTCTGAAAACCATCCTAAGCGTGCCGCAGAAAATCTCATGTCCGAAACATCCAATTGGAGGATCCCTTCAAATGCTATCATAAAACTTCCACTCCCATATGCCGGGTGAGCTGAAAAAGGCCGGATGTCCAACTGGATTTGTCCAGCTGACAATTCCAACGAATGTGAACCAGGTTCCGTATCCCTCGCTAAGGGGCTCCGACTTATCAGTAACTTGAGCAGTGTCACATTCTTTGCCTTTATGACAAGATCGTTCCTTGCCCCCTATGCAAGGGGGAAAAGGAGTATATCTATCTCGTCAATGCTGTGTCCAGCTATCATCTTAAAGCCAGATTTAGACCCTGCAGACTCGCATAAGTAGTTTTCTCACTATTGGACCAGCCTAGCCTTAGGAAGGTAATCCTGTGGTACTTTGGTAAGAAATAACCGGTAATTCCATAACCTGCTGATCATGTCGTGCACACTAAAACCAACCATCATGCATCATTCTGTACACCCAAGTCTGCATGCCAAAACACCAGCCTTGATGCCCAATTAACCTCTTAATCCTGTAGCTTAACAATAATACGAGCAACTCTGTCATTCTTCTTAAGCCGATAGCGCAATTCCCTCACTCACAAGTTCGCCATTGACACTGTGCTGTATAATCAGCCAGAAAATTTTTTCCCAATAGTCTTCCAGTCTCACAGAAAAGAGGCACTAAACGCCGAGCAGTCTGGCTGACTCTGATGATATGGCCTCTGCCATTTTTGAGGGATTTGAACCCTAGTTGAAGGATCAACGGACCTATCCAAAATAACTTTCATTGCGGGAGGGCCGGTCTAATGCCCGCTGATGCAACCCAAGTGAACCCCTGAGATACTGCACCACTCGGTCGTCTGTCTGCCTTGCCTGCTAAAAAGAAGGCATTCTATCATATAGCCAGGTAAAAGCTGAGACGCTAATCACCTTGGTTTGGCCCAGTGATAGGGTTTATGGCGGCGAAGGCCTGAACAGAGGGAGGCCACCCATATCCAACCAACCCCATTCTCCAATTAGATCTGCATGGCCTTGATGCTTACCATTCTGAGTCAGGAGGTCCGCAATTCCATCTCGCTCGTAGGTCCTGCAGACCCTTGTAGGTAGTTTATGAGACACGCTAACCAGTCTTGTGAGGGGTATTGGAGCCCTTGCGGCACACCCTCCACCACTCCCGAGAGTTGCCAATGGACTGACAGCTGTAAGGTCTGCCTAAACATGGCAAAGACACGATCTGATCCCCAATGTCCGTAGCAATATAAGCGATGCGCTCAGCCCATAAATGAGAAAAAGGCAACTGGTGACTCCTTTAAAAATTGTGCCTTGCTATGCCCCTGGAACTCGTCATTCTCTGTCTCTTTCTATATGAGCATCCTTGTATTGGAAAGCTGCCTTGCTCATAGGTGTTGCTAACACTGTGCCGTATAGCCAATCGTAAGATCCTCTTCCAGCTAGGCCATATGCCGTACCAAAAGGATTGATTCCGGTATTGCTATCCGATTACTTGGGAGGGGGAGAGATGCCGTGTGCGGTGACAAGAAAGAATGTACTACAGAGAGTTTGTAAAACTATTAGCCTGAAGTTGAAGCTGTAGGATACGAATAACCTCATAATTATAAAAAAAAATCCTCTACAATCGTGGTAGAATTCATTGATGAAGTCGTAGCTCAAGCCGAATCAGGGTGGGGAACCACCCGAGCTCACCCACGCTCACCCACGCTCACCCATGCCCACCCGGCTCACCTGAAACTCACCCAGCTCGGGCGAGCAAAGGGCGGCGTCGCTCACCCTCTGCATTTGGGGTGAGGTCGCCGCAGTTTGCACTTTTCTTGGCACTGCTCTGCGCGGATACGTCATGCAACGCCCACTCCAACGCACAAATACACAAAACACAAAAATCCCCGTCCGTTTCGACGGTTTGTTGTGCTGGTGTGGGAGTCCGTTGGCAATTGCCTCCTGCCACTCTGGGTGCACATGCACTGCCCATTTGCATAGACGCCTTCACGATGGCCCCGCTGTCAAACTGCTCGCCGGCTTCATCTGATGTTTCACTCAGGTCGCCGTCACCTCCACCTCCTGGTACGATGCATGATAGCTCTGCACCGCCACCGTGCCGGGCTGGTACTATCCACCTAACGCCATATTCACAACCCTCCCGCTACACACCAGCGGCTGGCGGACCGCAGGGCGCTCAACCGCCGTGGGCGTCTTTGGACCCGCGCTCGTCTTCAACGCAATCTCTGGTTCCGTCTGAATCTGGAGAGCCAGGCAGGAGAACCCTATTACTGGTGTATATTCACGGCTTCCTCGGAAACGAAACCAGCTTTCAGAGTTTCCCTGCCCACGTCCACAACCTTCTCAAGGTTACGATGGCAGAGACTCATGTGGTCCACACAAAGATATATCCAAGATACCGATCCAGAAAAGCAATTGAGTTTGCGAGAGACGATTTCAGCGCCTGGTATGTTCTGTGCACGCGCCGGCGAGGGGCGACGGCGTAAAGATATATTGCTGACATTTTCAACTTGCCCAGGCTGTCACCACATGAGTCTGAAATGACCGATGTAGTTCTCTTAGGGCACAGCATGGGTGGCCTTCTCTCAGCTGAAGTGGTGCTTTTGCCACCGCACTCGCCCACGGAGGGTCGACCTTTTCGTCACCGCATACTTGGAACTATCAATTTCGACACTCCGTTCCTTGGTATGCATCCTGGGGTAATTGTCAGCGGAATTGGAAGCTTGTTCCGACCCGCTCCGACCCCATTACCGTCTCAGGGAGGCTCAGAGGAATCCGGGTGGCCTTCAAGTTACCCTGACACTTCATCCCAATTGCCCACCGGCTACCCTTCTAGCCCATCGCCAGCAGCTCCCTTCGAATCCACATCTACACTTCCAACTCTTATATCCACGAGCTCTCGTTCTTCAGTGGTAGGGAACACAGGCTCCCAGCTCTCGTCCAGTCCGTCTACGGATCCTAACTACAATCCCCCGTTTCCCAATGACGTCCCGCACCCCAGTCGTTCTGGCTGGGATGGTGCCTTTCATTTTTTACTCAAGTACTCAGGAAACCTCCCGACAGCAACAAAAACGTATGTGATGTCACACTTAGAATTTGGCAGCTGTCTAGCGGACTATAGTGGCCTTAAATCTCGTTATGCAAGGATCAGACAACTTGAAGATATCAACGACATATCCGATGTGCCCAGGCCGGCTGCGTCGCGCGACACACGGAGAGTCAGGTTCGTGAATTACTACACAGCAAGCACCGGGCGACCGAAACAATCAAAACAGCTCAGACCCCAAACCCCAAATAGGAACACAGAAGCTAATGCGCGGGATATCGGTAACCCAGAAGAGAAAGAGAAAGAGCTTACGACCACAGGAGCCCCCCCTAGCCCTCGTATCTCTGTTGAAATGCATCGAGATTTAAACGCTCTAGAGCCTGCGGTGGAAGAGGCAATAGAGCCCACTCAAGATGGTATTCTAGGTCCAGATGCAGACACGGATGAAGATTCTTTGGCACCCGAGGATGGCCTGAGGATATCGAACCGGGCCCCGGAGATCGACCCAATATTTCCCCTAATGCCCCCCACACCAAAGGAGCCGCCTTCATTTGACCCTTCTCAATTCGCCGACAAAGACGCTCTCAAACTTGCAGAAAAGGAGCAAGCCCGCATCGTCAAGGCTTACAAGCAAGCGGTCAAAGACCATAACAAGTCTATCAAGGATCGCATGAAGCTAATTGAGAAACGGGAAAAAAAAGCTAGACAGGAACGAGAAAAGAAAGAGAAATACCAAGAGAAAGAGCGTGCTAAGGAGGAAAAGGAAAATCAAGTTGTTTACTGCGGTGACAATGCAGCCAGCCAGTCCATGGGATGGTCTACAGCTCCTGCTTCGGTGGAGGCAAATACGAAGCGCCCCCGTGACAAGAAATTTTGTATGCTTCCTTCAAAGAACGCTAGCGGACCCGACCCTACCTGGATCCGTGTTTTTATGGAAGGTGTGGACGAAGTTGGTGCTCATTGCGGGTTATTCTTCAATGGACAGGCATACGAGCAGCTAGTTGGAGATGTTGGTTCAAGAATAGAGGACTGGGTCAGGGAAGAGGAGACGAGAGTGATGGTAAGGGAGCTTGAGAATACAGAGAGCTACTGACCGCATCACTGCCTACATATTTATTTCCACTTTCTTCTTACCTAATATGTCACGGGGACTTGGATCCGATATCAACCTCACTTCGAGGGGAAAAGGCCACCTCTGAAACGGTGGCTAATCGCTCACATCTTCGTTTGCATTAATACTGGCGCTTTTGTTTTACGGTGGCATTTTTACGGGCGTTGTTAACTACATACCCCCTTTCCTTCACCTTTAGTGTCAATTTTCCGGCGATCGCCCCCTCATTTGGCACCGGGACTTTCTGTAGAATAAAAAATAGAACCGGGCAAAGTGCGGTGTATATCTCATGCATATACATATTATTGTTATTGCCATTATTATTCTTTCTTTTATACTTTATAATTTTGTTTTAATTTTAAAAAAATTTTTTTTTTGCAGGCACAATGAGAAGCATATTGGTGGCACCAAGCAAAACCCACACACACACCACTTCCGAAAAAGCAACAAAGAACGATAAATCGGTGTCCTTGTTTCAACTCGCAGCGCCCCATCGCAGCCGCTACGGCGTGCTAATCTCGCGCCTCCACCCGCTAATACTAGATTTTTGGTCTCGCGGCTGCTTGCTGTCTGGGTTGGTTAAATAAAATTTTGGGGTATTTTTAGGGGGGGGAGGGGTGGTGGTGATGATGATGTGGTATGGTAGTTATTTTTATTTCTATTTTTTTATTTGCGGGGGCACGGAAGGGAGTGTGGGAATGTAAGGGGGTGGGAGGGGGGGGAAGTTAAAGGCTGAGGTCTAGAGTATCTTGGTGGGCTCGGCCTCCTTGCCCGTCTCACGATAACAACTACTCTTCCCCGAACAAGCCTCTTCCCTGCCTCGTGTCCAGGGCTTCCTTTGGGAGTCTGGTCAACCTGTCCCCTACATACCCCCTCCTTTAGTATCACTTTTTCGCACTGTCGCGCAACCCGCTGCCTCCGTGTGGCTTCCGCATGCTTGGAATTCATTGTTTGCTCTGCCCTCCCACTAGGAGCTGGTGAGCTTGCTGGCGTGGGATCTGAAGTAGGTACTCTGGGTGGGTGCTGCTTTATGTGGAAGTGGCAGTGCTGGGATTGAAGGCTAGAGGGAAGCTGGGAAGTGGGGTGTGTGAGTTAGGGTCTTCCTTTTTTTTTTTTTTTTCTTTCTTTTGTGGTGGGTTTTGAAGGTATTGGTTTTGGGATGTGTGCCGTAGTATTGCCAGCTAAGACTGGCCTAGCCACCCCGGCTGTTGCTGAGGGGAGGGAATGGGTAGATGTCCATTTGTTGGTGACAATGGCGAGCATGAAAAATTAATTCTTGGTGTGGTGGAGGTGTAATCTAAGTCTTTTTTTGTGGTGGGTTCCTGATCTGGGCTCCTATTCGATGGGGGGTTTGTAGTTTGTTGGTAGGAGGAAAGGGGTTTTGTTTGTTATGTGCTGCAATTTGGGCGGTGCATCCCAGTTGGTGTTTAAGGTACTGGTTGCAAAGGATCAGCTTTTTTTTTGTGTTTTTCCTGTACAGTCAAGCCTGTTTTTCGGAGGGAGGGTGGTTACTGGAGTGTATTTGTGTAGTTCAAATGGCAGCGTAACCTGTCCTCCTCTGTTGCTACTTGGAACGTAGGGTATAGATTAGTGTAGTTTGATGTCTGCGCTCTAGCTGGCATGTTGGATGGGTTGAATTCGGTAAGAGTAACTCGGCCGGATGAGAGTTCCAGGGCCAAGGTGTTATTGTAACTATCCATGCGGTTAGCTAGAATACTCGTTTTACCGTAGAGTAGGCACACGAACGGGAGCGTTGAGCACCCTACCCACCGGCCCCGATACTCTCCACAATACGTAGCTCTGTTACTTAGCAAGCCTTGTCACGTCTAGAGAATTCCGGAAGCTTCGCCCATCGCTGTGGCGAATTACCAGACTATATATTCACGCTTACCCCCGGACCCACCCATAAAATGGAGATACAGAGAAAAATAAAGAATTAGTTGTAGGCAAAGTAGGGATATGTCTTCTTATACAATCTCTCTTCCCTAATATATAACGTTAAAATGTCAAGGAATATTAAATTCTATGAATTTTGCTATACCAGAAGGAAGACCAAGCACGACAAGATTATCTTGAAACGCTGAACTAGAAGGCCGGTACTCTGGAGGGAGCCAAAGAAGCCTTGTATTTCCAAACGAAATCCAATTGCCCTCGATAAAAAGACTACTGTTGTAGTTTTGCTTCGCTGCCCACAGGTTACTATCAATTATATGTGAGCTCTGGTCAGTGCGAAGGTATAGACCATCTTTAGAAAATGCTAAGGTAGAAGTGAAGCAATTTTTAAAAACGTGCATAGCGGCACCTGTCACAGCATCCCACACCCATATAGTCCGGTCGCCTGAGGCCGATGCAATCAGCTTACTATCTGGCGAGAAGACAACAGTATTGACCTTGCCAGTATGGCCCTTAAGCGTCTGTACAGCAGTACCTGTCGCAGCATCCCATAGCCGCACTGTGCAGTCGCTTGAGGCCGATGCAACCAGCTTACCATCTGGTGAGAAGACCACAGTATTAACCCCGTCGGTATGGCCCTTGAGCATCCGTACAGCAGCACCTGTCGCAGGATCCCATACTCTTATAGTTTTGTAGCTTGAGGCTGATACAACCAGCTTACTATCTGGCGAGAAGACGACAGTATTGACCCCGTAGGTATGGCCCTTGGGCATCTGTATAGCAGCACCTGTCGTGGCATTCCACACCCGTATGGTTCCGTCATCTGAGGCTGATGCAACTAGCTTACTATCTGGCGAAAAGGCGATAATATTGATAGTCCAGGTATGGCCCTCGAGCATCTGTACAATAGCACCTGTCGCAGCATTCCACATCCATATGGCTCCGTTATACCAGGCCGATGCGATCAGCTTACTATCTGGCGAGAAGACGAAAGGATTGATAGACAAGATATGGCCCTTGAGTGTCCGTATAGCAGCACCTGTCACAGCATCCCATAGCTGCACCGTGTAGTCGCTTGAGGCCGATGCAACCAGCTTACCATTTGGCGAGAAGCCAATAGCATTGATGGGTGAGGTATGGCCCCTAAGTGTCTGTACAATAGCACCTGTCACAGTATCCCATATCTGTACAGTCCCATCGCTCAAGGCCGATGCAACCAGCTTACCATCTGGCGAGAAGACGACAGTATTGACAGACCAGGTATAGCTCTTGAGCATCTGCACAGCAGCACCCATTGTAGTATCCCATAGCCGTACTGTCCAGTCACCTGAGGCCGATGCAACTAGCTTACTATCTGGCGAGAAGACGACAGTATTGACCCCGTAAGTATGGCCCTTAAGTGTCTGTACAGCAGCACCTGTCACAGCATCCCACACCCGTACGGTCTTATCGCTTGAGGCTGATACGACCAGCTTACTATCTGGCGAGAAGGCAACAGTATTAACCCTGTCGGTATGGCCCTTAAACGTCTGTATAGCAGCACCTATTGCAGCATCCCATACCCATATGGTTCTGTCGCCTGAGGCCGATGCAATCAGCTTACTATCTGGCGAGAAGATAACGGTATTGACCCTATTGGTATGGCCCTTAAGTGCCTGTACAGTAGCACCTGTCGCAGCATCCCACACCCGTACAGTCTTATCGCTTGAGGCTGATGCAACCAGCTTACCATCTGGCGAGAAGACGACAGTATTAACCCCGTCGGCATGGCCCTTGAGCGTCTGTACAACAGCACCTGTCACAGCATCCCACACCCATATGGTCCTATCGCTCGAGGCTGACGCAACGAGCTTACTATCCGGCGAGAAGATAACAGTATTGACCCAGTGAGTATGGCCTTTGAGTGTCTGTACAGCAGCACCTGTCGCAGCATCCCACACCCGTACAGTCTTATCGCTTGAGGCTGATGCAACTAGCTTACTATTTGGCGAGAAGACAGCAGTATTGACCCAGTGGGTATGGCCTTTGAGCTTTTGTAGGGCAGTACCTATCACAGCCTCCCACACCCGTATGGTCCTATCGCTTGAGGCCGATGCAATCAGCTTACCATCTGGTGAGAAGACCACAGTATTGACCCCATCGGTATGGCCCCGGAGTGTCTGTACAGCAGTACCTGTCGCAGCATCCCATACCCATATGGTTCTGTCGCTTGAGGCTGATGCAACCAGCTTACTATCTGGCGAGAAGACGACAGTATTGACCCAGTCGGTATGGCCCTCAAGTGTCTGCACCAGAGCGCTCCAATCCTTCACTCTTTGCGGAGATCTCTTAATCCAATTAAATATCTCTTCCTTAAATTGCTTGCGAACTAAACTCCTCTGCGGTGCGAATGCAAGGGCAGAGCAATACATTTGAAGAGGTGCATCCTCAATAATTGATCGGTTATAGAGGAGGAATCGCTTTGCATCATGGAGAAACGCATGAAGATTGGGACTATCGCTAGACTAGAATAGCCCCATTAGTTGCCTACATAAATAAGCCTAGGACGTTACTTACGTTGGCCATAGACTCTAGTAGTACGACTACATGAATCCCTATTGAACTATGCTTGATCCAACTAAGAGCTTCCATCCAGTGGAGCAGATGGTCCTGCAAGAAGCCATGTACTTCACCGCTATCACAGAGCTGATATTCGCTGCGCTGGAGATGATCAACCCAGTACATGCAAGCATACTGAAGCTCTGTTGGAAGATGACGCGTGATGTTCTCTGGTGGGACTTGTGCTACTCTAGCGCCGGGATCATCAAAGCCGCAGATATCTCTTTGGAGCTTGTCAGACATGAGCTGGATGCAGTGATTTGCCAGCGCTTTATGAGCCTTCTTTTCGTCAATCCAAAAGTGTCCATTGCCGCACCTCTGTGAGCTGAGGAGGAAGTCCCGGAGAGAAGGGTGATGGAGTCGAACTGGTTTGGTCGGATCCTTTGAAATATCTAGGATTGAGTGGAGTCCTCCTAACATCACACTAACATTCCACTCAGGCATATGTAGCAGCTGAGCAAGAGAGGGAGCAGAGAGAGGTGAAAAGAGTGTCACGATAGCCCCAAGAGCTTCTCTTAACATTTGATGAACCTTATCTTTCTCATGCTGCTTTAGACGGGAGCTAATAGAGTTCTCTAGGACTTTAGTGTAGATGTTGTTTAGCTCTTCTTCGGGTTCAATATCGAAGCTGTCTCCCTTAAGGATATCTGACAATCGATCTGAACAGAGATGTGTGCCGCCATCATCAATGAAACGAGATGCTGTGGCTGCCCAGATGAATAAACCCGCGGATTTCTGAACTAAATGTCTGATAGCTTCCCCTCCCGGCCAATTCTCCTTAAGGTAATATTTTCGCTGAATATCTGTAAGAGCGTGCTGTAGATATATGAAAATATCATCATCAACAACGGACCTTGATATATCGTGAAGTACAAAATCCTGATGATCCTGGTCAGGGACAAATGAAAACCCATGTCGGACAGGTAGGTCAGGCCTGCTTGTTATAAACACCCGGCAATGGAGTCCCCTCAAGCGTCGGAAATCGCTTAGCAGGTGAAGTACCTGTCTCACATCGCTCTCCTTCTCGCACTCATCTAGCGCATCAATCACGATGAGCAAAGGGGCCTGAAATGAGCTGGTGTCCAGCTCACGGAGTGGTTGCAAAATGAGCCCGTTCCATTGGTCTATTACGGTCTTACTGCTGATACCTTCGTCGTTCGATTTCGCCTTAATGAGGAAAGACTCGAAGGCGACGCATCTCTGCGCTAGCTGTGAAGCAATGGTGCCAACGAACTTCCCTGCATGGCTCACGTCCCCACCACCTCTTGAGAAGAAAAAGCTAGCCATTAAGCATCCTTTGTCGTAGTATTCGCGGGCGATCGTGCGAGCGATAGTTGACTTCCCTGTCCCTGCCCAACCACTCAGCCAAAAGATGTATCGCCCGTCATCTCCATCTGTCCACGTTCGTATTTGCTGGAGGACTTGAACTCGAGTATTGGGGAGGCAGTGGGGGTCATTGTCTTTCCCGAGAGCATTAAAGGCTGCTTGGGGAGCGGTAGCTAGCTCAATTCGTGTGTTGCGAAGACATCTTGCACTGTGCTCCTCTGCGTAATAGTCGAAGGATGCTCCTTTCGCGGTAGGCAGGTTGATCGAATTTTCATCTTTAATCTCTTTCAGGAGTCGACTCAACGCCTTCTGACGCCCTTCGCCGTAGATAGGCGGCATATGGATGTTGAAAATGCCCAGTAGAGAATATGCTGCATCCTCTTCGCGCCTTGTCTGACGTTTTGCTGCCCACGACATGCGTTCGTCCGTACTGAAATAAGACAAAGGGCTTCCTCGAAGCGCCTGGGTGGCAATACCCGTTATCTCATGGAGTGTTCGTTCCAGCGATTTCTTGTCACCGAGCCGCTCTTCCTCAACCGAGAAAAATTCCACTGATACCGGAGCAATAAGCTCTTGAAGAGTCCAGCCACGAGTAAACCATCTGCTTTTCTTGAACGCCGTTTTCCATCTGCGGGCGAACTCGTCGTCTCCAACGGAACCGCCTGTTGAAACATCAGGCAGATACACGTAGCATCTAGCCGCATCCTGGTACCAGCGAAACATAGAGTTAATCGCCTCTGTAAGCTCCGTGCTGCTTGATTTGTCGATACAGCAAGTGTCAACCCAGAAGAATTGGAGGCCATCCTTAGCAGCTTGCTTTTCACAAAACCGAATCTTTCTGTAGCCAGCTTTGGCGTTGCCTGTACCATCTACCATGTCTTTAAAGGTAACCTCTTCGTGATCGGCTCCCCAAGTATGTGAAAGAATCGCATAACGTGGAATGTCGTTGCCAACGAACTCGGCGAGGCCGAGATCACTAATATGCAAAAGTCGCATAAGGAGAGGATTATCAAGGAGCTCTAGGTAGGAAAACCATCAAACAAACATGGAGGTAAGATGTACGCGGGCTAAGCGGGTGAAGAGCTGTGACTGTGTGGTTAGCAAGTTTATGAAAGAATACTCAAACGACTTCAGGATGGAGGGGCAGTGCGAAGCGGCTGAGCTTCTCAATATTACGTGGCTGAGTAAGCGTGCTGGTAGGTGATATGGAACAGGCAACGAGGATGTTTTGGCACTGGGTATCGCCATCACTGGCAGGGAGGGCGGCCGACCCGCTCCGGCCATACCCTTGGTGGTACTATTTTCTAGGATGGAGAAGAGGTAACGTATTTCACGGCGAGTTCGCTTAACCCCGCGAGTTCGCGCATTCTTCGCGGGGCCAACAGTACAACTTCAAAA
>JAJDFE020000198.1:0-54439 GCA_021527465.2 Geoglossum glabrum
CACGTTATACCAAAACCTTCCCCCTTTCGGCTGAGTCATCTCCCCACACATCTTTCTCGACGCTCAAAGTGACGCACAAAATAGCGGGGCATAACGCTTCCAGAGACGGCGGCCGCTCAAGCTCTAACGTGTCGCAATAACTAGTAAAATGGCAGACTCATCCTCCTCTGCTGCCCCCCCCGCAGAGCAACTGCAGAACTTGCATCTGGACGAAGTCACCGGCGAGCGAGTGTCCAAGTCGGAGCTGAAGAAGCGCCAGAAGACACGCGCTCAGGAGGAGAAGAAGAAGGAGAAGGCTGCCAAAGCGCCGGCAAAGCCTGCGCCAGAGAAGAAAACAAACGCGGAAGACGAGGAGAGCGAACTCTCTGCTAATGTGTGTTTCTTGCTCCCACACTCCCCTATAGATTTGGTGGATTTGGTCAATGAGTCTGGTGGAACGCTAACAGTGGGGCACTAGCAATACTTCGAAATTCGCTCTCGCAACATAAATAAACTGCGCCAGACCAAGACCCCGAATCCGTACCCGCACAAATTTCAAATCAACACTGACCTACGGGAGTTCCTCAAGAAATGGGAATCTCTGGGGAAAGGAGAAGTCCGCAAGGATGTCGAAGTTCGCATCGGTGGGAGAGTCTACGTCAAGCGTGCTTCCGGCGCCAAGCTAGTCTTCTATGACATTCGGGCGGAAGGTGTTAAGGTGCAGGTCATGGCACAGGCACAGGAAGCCAGTGGAGATGTCCCCTTTGGGGACCAGCATGAGCACCTGAGGAGAGGAGATATTATTGGCATCATTGGATACCCCGGCAGAACTTCGCCAAAGAACCGCGCAGATGGCGAGCTGTCGATCTTCGCAAAGGAGGTCATACTGCTTACGCCGTGTCTACACCAATTGCCTGCCGAACATTATGGCTTCAAAGACAAGGAGCAGAGGTACCGACAGCGGTACCTGGATTTAATCATGAATAACAGCTCCCGCAACGTCTTCATAACCCGGTCCAAAATCGTCTCCTATGTTCGTCGCTATTTCGATGAGAGGGATTTTGTAGAGGTTGATACACCCATGATGAACGCCATTGCTGGCGGAGCAACCGCTAAGCCTTTCATTACACATCACAACGACCTAAACATGGACCTCTTTATGCGTGTTGCGCCAGAACTTTACCTTAAGATGCTGATTGTTGGTGGCCTTGAACGTGTCTACGAACTAGGCCGCCAGTTCCGTAACGAAGGCATTGATCTAACGCATAACCCAGAGTTCACCACCTGCGAATTCTATATGGCCTACGCTGATGTCTACGACATCATGGATATGACCGAAGAGCTGGTTTCCGGCCTTGTCAAAACCATCACTGGCGGTTACGTCACTAAGTTCCACACACAGCATGGCGAGGAATATACCGTCAACTGGGAGAGGCCATGGAAGCGCATTGAGATGATCCCCGCTCTCGAAGCCGCCACCGGCGAGAAATTCCCACCGGGGGATGAACTTCACACTGATACTACCAACGCATTCCTCAAGCGCGTCCTCGCCAAGTGCAAGGTCGACTGCTCTCCCCCACAGACCAACGCTCGCATGCTCGATAAACTTGTCGGGGAATATATTGAAGAAACCTGCGTAAACCCAACCTTCATCACCGGACACCCACAAATGATGTCACCTCTTGCAAAATACCACCGCTCCAATCCCGGCCTCTGCGAGCGTTTCGAAGCCTTCGTCTGCAAGAAGGAGATCGTAAACGCATATACCGAACTCAACGATCCATTTGACCAACGCCTTCGCTTCGAGGAGCAGGCTAGACAGAAGGACCAGGGAGACGATGAGGCGCAGATGATCGATGAGAATTTCTGTACTAGCTTGGAGTGGGGGCTTCCACCCACAGGGGGTTGGGGTATGGGCATTGATCGCTTGGTAATGTTCTTGACGAATAATTATAGCATTAAGGAAGTTTTGGCGTTTCCGTTTATGAAGGATGACCATTCGGAGAAGAAGACTGCGGCGGAGGTTGTGGGAGTTCAGCCTGTGGCTATTGAGGGAATTTGTGAGTCGACACCTCTCCAGTCTTAGTTATCTATGACCCCTCCCCCTCTTAGGGCTGGTGGCGGAGTAAAGTAGCTGACAAGATCGTGTGGGAATAGGCCACAAGTGAGCATTCCCCTTTGGGTTATGATGGCATGTTTTCCGGCGGGTTGGTGGTCATGTCCAACCGAAGCACCCATGCTCGATGGGTGAAAAAACCTCCTTATACAGCTTCAAGTAGAGTACTCCGTCGAGACGCTCAGACGTTTTACTAGACCTCAGATTTCTACACTAAAAGTTTCTAGGGTGCATTTTGAAGACGGAAAAGCCTTTTATCCGCGCACTCGTATTATGCATACCTACAATTAGAGCGGAGGATATCCTAGACTAGTGATTTTACACGAGTTATTTACAATTAGGGGGGGGAGGGGTGTGTGTGTGTCTAATGCCCTTTTAAGACGGAAAAGTCTTCACAGATTGCCTCCGCGTGGCATTCATGGATCTAATAAACGTCGCTCCTCTTGGAACCCGCAACCTACTTCCAAGTACCACAACTCCAGTCAAGAGGGCCAAACCTCCTGCTTGGTGCGCGGCCGCCAACGGTGTGGGCACTAGATATAGCAGCGTACTAATCCCCAATATCACTTGCGTCCACACTAGATGCGCAAGGCCCGTAACGCCCTTCTTTACTGACCTCGGCATCGCCACTCTCACCCTAGATGAAAAACGTGTGTATGTCCACAAGGCCATAATAGCTGTGAAGGTGGTTGTGGCCAAGATCCGGTGGTCGAGCTGTACTGTCGAAGGATTCTCTAGCATGTTGCGCCACCACAGGTCTGAGCCGTCAGCCCGGCGCGAATACAAGCTTGAGAAGAGCTCCGACCTAGGGGGGGTTAGGCCAACACCCATATATGGGAATTCATTATAAATAAGCCCCGCATCGAGGCCAGCAACTAGGCCACCGGACATGGCTGTGACGAAGACCAATACAGCTAAGCCGCCGACAGAACGACGGAGGATTTTTAGGTGTGGATGCTTGAGAATGTCGAGTTCTTTGAGCACGGTAGTCGGGCTTTTTAGAAGCCTTTGCTCCTGTAGGATAGTAAGGCCATTCCATAGAATTGCCGTATAGCACAAAAATGCGGCGCCGAGATGAGCAGTGAGCCGGTATTGGCTCACACGCGGATGGCTACCTGGGGCAAACAGATCATCTTTCAGACCAGACTTAACCATCCACCATCCCAGAAATCCCTGAAACCCAATTAGGCTTGCAATGCCGGCTAGTTTGGCAGCCATTGGCACCGTAACCCTGCGACGGGCGACGAAGTAAACGGCGGGAAGGACGAACGTGAGCCCTACAACCCGACCCCAGAGACGATGCGTCCATTCCATGTAGTAAATGCGCTTGAAATCGCCTATCTCCATACTAGGATTTAGGAGTTTGAATTCAGGGCTCGATTTGTATCTAGTGAACTCAGAGTCCCAGTCGGCGGCCGACATTGGGGGGAGAGAGCCTGTTACGGGGCGCCATTCCGTGATGCTTAGACTGCACGCACAGTGAGCAGCTTGCGCGCTCGAGGGAGCAAGTCCAGGAGGTAGACGTACCCTGATTCCGTAAGCCTAGTGAGCCCACCAAACACGACAAGCCCGAAAACGCTGGCTGCACTCCCCAGCAGCCAGTAGGCGACACTCTTGCTGTTCGTCTCCGGGAAGAATCTCCTCGGAGCAGGCCCGCCAATGGTCTTGCCCAGCGTCTCCAGCGGAGATGCGTCCTTGCTGAGCAGACCGGATGGTTTCGTAGCGTGGTGGCGTGCCAATGGCAGAACCGGCGATCCAAAAAGCCCTGCAGCTGGGCCGGAGAGCCTTGCAGTCAGCCGCTGGGGTCGCCAGGCAGTCTGCTGGAGCCACTGGGGGCATTGGAGGCAGGCGGAGAGGCTTCCTGAAATACGGGGAGCTGCCCGCTGCAGGGCTGGCAAGGCTGGGCGAAGAACGGCGGGCATATCTGGTGTTTTGTGATGCGGCTGTCGAGCCAGCTTCCAGAGGCTATTTTTCTATTTTTATACGAGTTCAATACATGTACATGTACACGTACCTGTACTTGGTACTTTACTTACTGCGCAGTACGTACCTGTCAGCCCGACCTCGCAAAGCGAAGTACATGTACTTGGGTACAATATTGTACACGTACATGTACTTGTACACGAAGCAGCAATGTGATAGGGGCACGGGCCACTGCTGCCCCATCAGGGACAGCGTCTCAGCCCCAGCCCCGCGTTGTTTCAAACAGTCGCATCCGGCCCCCAACAAGCCGCCGTGCCCAGTCCAACACGCGCACGGCGTATGTTGTGTATTGGCTTGTACAATATTGTACGTTATACAAAGCACAAGGCACAATATACATATATACATGTGCGTGCATGTCCAGTACATTACAGGTGCAAGTGCACTATGCAAGCCCACCGCCCGAGAGACGTCAACATGAAGCAATAGGATAGGGTACAAAGGCGCAGATGCTGTATGCGTCTTGCCTCCAGAGCAGGTTTCCCACGTCGCCTGTGCCCGGAAGCAGTGCTGAGTCGATGCATACGCGCTATGCATGTGCCGTGCAGCACACCTTCTCATAACATCCAACGCGGGAGGGCGACTTAGCCCCAAACCCCCCTCCCCCCCATTCCCGCGAAACCAATTTAGACCCCGTAAGATAGGGACGAGACTCCTCCAAAGCGCTGCTCTATAGGGCTCACTTATCCCCAGCCCCCGTCTCGATCTGGGCCATCTCAGGTCCGTAGAACCCCAATTGATAGCGTGTGTTGCCGGCTGCTTCCATCCAACATATGAGCAGCAGAGACCGCTCTTTTCGAGCCAGAGCCAACAGACCAGCTCCCTCGCCCTGCCTCCCGATGGAGAATCTTGGTTCTGACGAGGCCAACCCATTGCAAGGCCTGTCCAGTTTGTCCTCAGCCTTTGCGCCCCAAGGCCCGAATTCTCTACCCTCAGCATCATATTTCACCGCGTCAGGCACCGAGGGCTCGAGCGCTGCTGCTGCTGCTCCAACACAGCCGACGCTCTTCAACACCCCTAGCCGATCTATCTTCCTCTCAGGACCTCCAACGTCCTCACTGTCGGCAAACACAGCTCAAGCCTCAATGACGGCAACGTCTCCCTCCAGCACCTTACGGCCGCTCTCTACTCTCACTACACCTTCATCCAGTTCCAGGCGTTCGTCCCATGTAAATACCGGCGCTCTGCCCGCATCGGCGAGAAGCAGGCTTGCTACTGGTGCAGAGAAAGACGTGGATGACCCCTCTTCGACAACTATTGATATGGCAGATACGACAGAACGGAGAGTGAGCTCTACGCCAAACGCCCTATCAAGACTGTTTGCAGTTTCCAGCTCTCCTGCTTCGATGATGGGCCAGAACCGAATGTCGAATATATCAACTTATACCAGTGGTAATCGCAAACCCCATTCCATCGAACTCTGAAATGAGCTGACCCGGATAGCCCCTACTGAGCCATCACCCCTCCCTCATCACCTTTTAACTCGGGGTTTTAACGACGGCCGCCACTCAGATATTTCCATTCATGCATTCTCTACGACATATTGCCTTCACCGTATCCTGCTTGATCGTTCCCCCTTCTTCTCTTCCGCGTTCTCTGAACCCTGGCCAGAGAGCTCGGCGAAAGAGATAACACTCCACCCAGAAGATATTGACCCAAACATAACGCAGGCTGCGTTCGAATTGGCCCTGAAACGGCTATATGGGTCAAGCGCACCAGATGAAGAAGATAAAGAAGCATTAGGCTTGCTTGCGACAGGATGCTGGCTCGAAATGTCAGATCTCGTAGATTTGTGTGTCGAGTCATTATTACGGCAGATGGCCACCTCTACGCTGGCGTCGACCATCAGATTGGTCACTGGCAGTTATTATGGCGCAGCTGGTGCGAGAATTCTGACGTCTGCAAAAGCAATGCTCTGCAGGGACGGGTGGAAGATGCCTTTGAGATACTGGGACGGCATACCAGGCGATGTGGTCCGTGAGGTCATTGGGGGAGATGGATTCTTTGTGCCTGACGAGTGGGAGAGATGGGGTCTTGCGAGGCGGGTGTTCAATCGCAGACTCGAGACTGTGGCTAGAGAAATAGGAGTTACCGACATAAAACCCCAAAGCAAGGCGAATTCAGCGCTTGGGAATGAAAGGCCCTCGACTAGGTCACCATCCCCCACAGCCTCTAGGGAGAGGGTGGCCTCCACATATTCCCATGACGATATCCAGCAGCTTTCGGTTCTCCTTAATGAGGGCATTTACTACGTTCATTTGAGCTTCGAACAGCTGCAGCATATTCGGGCATCGAGGGATGTTTTTGGACGCCTCCACGTCTCCGAATCAGTTGCTACCAATGCCGTGTGGATGGCATTAGAGCTGAGGCAAAAGGTGATCAACGCCAAGGACGAGGATGTCGAGCTTGGTCTAAAAGAGCATGCGGAACAAACCCGTGAAAGCAGGGATGACCCCGGGTGCAATGACATGACTGCACGTGCTGTTGGTGATGGTACTCGTTCTGATGGTGGCAGAGGTATGGATGGAAGTTGGTCTGACATCGAAGAAGAATTCGATGACTCCCGATTATATCGCTGGGATGGCACGGGGCTGCCCAGGAAATTCTGGATACCCAGTGCCGATTCAACTACAATCCTAGGAGATAGTGATCCAAATGACATCGTATCCTCTACACTGCGCTACCATATGGTTGCCGCTTCTAAGGACACCAAGTCGAACCGGACTGCGCGGAAGCAGAGCGCGGAATCCCCCCCGCCTCGCTACTACACTCAATTCCCCCCCTTCCGATTTTCCGCCGAATTTCCGAACCCTGCCCTCCTCAAGGAAAACAAACGCGTCTTCAGTGAGCAAACCCCCCTTTATTGACTTGCGGTTCCTTTTGCTAATCAGAGTGGCAGGCCGGACCCTATGGTACGCGGGCTCTCTGTGGAAAATATATATTCAAAAGGTGCGGTCGAGCAAGAGCGGCTCGCGAGCCTCGGGAGGGATGCAACTCGGGATCTACCTTCATAGAGCTAGGGAGCGAAAGGGAGATGAGATCTACGGCGGGACAGGTATTATCGCCACGCCTGGACAAGGTTCTGTAGATGAAAGAACTGCAAGTTGGGAGAACGAGGCACGCTCAACGTGGAGGATGGCGTCAGAGAGAAGAGGGGGCAGACAGCAGGGCGAAGACCTTGAAGAGGAGAGCAGTGGTTCCGGCGGTGACTCCAATACCGCTCTTCTCTCGGATCTAACAATAATTCCCCCTACGGCCATACCAATGGGTCTTAATGGATTGTTAAGCCGTGAAGCCACACGGAGTCTTCGGAAAGCTTCACAGACCGCTACACTCACACTTTCAAGTATTCCGGACAGTGCTTACGGCACCAACACTGGACCATGGAATGCAGACGATTGGGATGTAGAAGACGATCTTCCGGATCTCCCTCCATTCTCGGGGACAATGCCACCGTATACTGATGGGAGACCGAATATCCAGACATACTTCAAGATTTATTCACCTAGCAAGGGTGGGCGGATGTTAAGCGTTTACGAGAGTGCACCGGACGGTTTCAATTTTAGTCAGAGTTGGGTAAGTTTATCTCCGTCTTGCACCTCATCTGATTGATCGTGACTACGCGTATTGCAGACCATTTCGATAACACCTGTGCAGGGTTGGAAGAGTAGCACGCTCATCTTAGACGAAGACGCCGTTGAACGTGCAGAGAAAGCTTCTAAAGGGAAGGATTCTGGACGTCTGAGGTTTATGGTCGTTCTCGGCAACGTATAATGCACACTATTGTAATGCGCTGATAAATCAGCATGCCATACGTTTTGCTTTCTCTCTCTTGTGCCTGTTTTTAGACGATGTGCATTTCATGAGAGGGGGCGCGCGGATGCGAAGTCCCCTATGTACCCACTGGCGGGGAATATAGGGACTTTTTACAAAAGCTCGACATGTACGTAGTGTAATAGGGCGTACTTTTATCAGAGAGGAAGGTCGATGAAACTCGGCCTTGGTATTTGACAGCGGCAATCAGCTCTCTCCGAGGACTAAAAAACGTTTTCTACTAGTACGCAGAGCACAGCCAGATAAGCCCCGATCACCAGCTCACCAACTAACGACATGTCTCGCCTCCGCCGTAAATGAACCGGGTGGGGACGTCCCGCAAGTTTAGGAAACCAAATGCTTTCTTTCTCATGAAGCCCAAAAGCTTGTGCTACCTAGGGCTGAGTCAGTAGCTAGACACTCCTCCTGTAGGTCTGGACACTAACCTCAGTGGAGATGTACGTTAGTGGAGACCCACCATCCACGATGAAAAAAACCCAACAAGCCTTATCCTCAATACTGAGGAGACATGGGAGTATCATGTGGAACCCCCGGCCGTACATAAAACCAGAAATTCTACTAGGCATATCGTCAGCTTCATTTTTTTTCGCCTCCTTAAGGTATGGTATACCTGCGAGCTTCAAAATTTCGGTTTCCAGTATGTTGTTGTTCACATCTGTGATTAAGACATCATAATCCTTTGGGTCTACACCACTGATGTCGTGAATGTCGAGAAAATTGCCATTTTGTATATAATTTTTTTTCTTTTTCTCGAGCAAAGAAGCTTATTGGATGTGGCTCCGAGGAAAAGCGCCGAGTAAGAGTCACATAGCTCGGAGGTCCCGAGTACGGGACGAACTTGTCATGGAGGTGTCATAGAAGGGAGGGTTAGAGATGAAGCCACGGAGAAGATTGTGGGATGGATTGTAGATCGTCTTTGAGGCTTGTCGGCTCAAGAATCTAGAGCAGGACTGTTCAGAAGGCGTAGTAGGGAAGGCTCGTGCTACCTAGGGTTGAGCTAGTAGCTAGACACTCTTCTTGTAGGCCTAGACACTGACCTGAACAGGGATGTACATTGGTAAGGCCTAGCTATCTACAGCAGAAGTAAATTGGTGAACCTTATCCTTGATGTCAAGGAGACATAGAAGCATCGTGTATAACTTCTGGCCATAAATAAACCGTAAATACTTTTGTCAGTCTCATTTTTAAGGTGCAGGGTACTCATAAGCTTCGAAATTTTAGGGTGTGGTATGTCGTTGTTTACATCCGTGAATAAGGTGTCAGTGCCTTTCGTATCAGCACCATGAATATCAATCAAATCGTGATTTCCTCCGGCCACATCTGCTTTCTCTCGAGCGAAGAGGCTTGTTGGATTCGGCTTCGAGAAGGATCGTTGGGCGGGGGTTGCATGGCTCGGAGGTCCTGAATACAGGACTGAGTTATCGTGAAGGTGTTGCACTTAACAGGAATAGAGGAGAAGTGTGAAGATGAAACCACAGAGAAGATCATGGGATATATTGTAGAGAGCCTTGGAGGCCCGTCCGCCTGAGAGCCTGAGCATGATGAGGCTGGATGTACGTTCAGAGTACCTGTCGCGCCAGTAGGTTGAGGGCTTGAGAGTGAGGTGTTGGGAGTCACATGGGCAGCACCCATGTGAAATCTATATGAAAATAACATTAGCAATTTTCTCGCTAGTCGCCCGGGCTCATATCCTGCCTCCACAGCACGGAGTGACTCTCGCGGGAAACAATGGACGTGTGGAGCACCGGCGATGAAAACGTTTCTAGAGCAATTTTCTCCCCGCAACCCTGCTCAGCCTCCTTCGGCATCGGTTTCACCTGGGTATCGGAGGGACATACCCACTTGCGTGCCGATCACCTGTCTCAGTCCCGGTCCACGGCGGCAAAGCTCTTGTCTACCTCCTCCCAGTCACCCATCAAACGCCTGGGGCACGCACCAAGAATAGCTGCTGCAAGGCCGAGGGTGAGGCCCCAGGGCGAGCGTGAGGGTAAGCACGAGGGCGAGGACTTTGAATCGGGCCTTCCCGGTTTTCCTGTGCGCGTGTGTTGATATGATACGGACTATTCTATGTAATTACCGGTGTGAGCGCGCGAAATGCTGCGAGCCACCCAAACTCTGCAGTCGAGTCGCCTCGCTGTGCTGTGCAACTTGACGCGGTCCGTCGTCAGCCACTCCCGTCATAAGAAGGCGCACAATCAACCTGTGCACGCCAGAGAGGGAGAGAGGGAGGAATTGCGGGATGACTTGTCAATGTTACCGCAAGCCCTGGGAAATTATTGTTACTCGAGTTGTTCGAGTTGTTCGAGTTGTGTATGCCAGCGCAAGGTTTAGATCAATGGCTCACCCATGGGGTCCATGTAACGACGACCTGGGCTGCCCTGGACGCCTGCAGTTGGTCGGATTCTCAGCACCTTAGATACCGACAGACTTGCCTTTCGCCCTTAGATGGCTGCAACATTGCTTTTTGCCTACAGTGAATGCAGAAGTGCTGCTGGTTAGAAAATTCACCGTTTCGTGCAAGGCCGGCCAGAACAGAGAGACGGGGCAGAGAGAGACCGCTGGTGAGTGATGTGTGAATGAGACTGGTGAGTGATGTGTGAATGAGAGCCGGTGAGGCTTTGTTGGAATCACAGTGGCGTGGGGCAATCGAATTAAGCGGGCTTGCAAGAGCAAGCAAGAGCACGCAGGAGCAAGCAACAGCAAGCAACGCAAGACTCCTCCCTCACCAAATTCATCTCGAACGGAACCACCAGCACGGTTCCCGGTACTCCCTCCTCGGCCGTCCAGGAGCATTCCTAATCGACTCAATTTAGAGTGGACCGAGACTGTTCCATACTTGTGGCTGAAACTGGAAGATGACTGACCCGTCAAGCGTCGCCAGCCAGAAACATCGCCGACGAATCACTAAGCCTCCGCCGCCAAAGTCCGGCGGTGCCTACCCAGAGGTGGCCAGGGAACGTTCCCTCAAAAGTTCTCGCAGCTCTGGCTCAATTCAACGGACGCCGTCTGCCCCTGTCTATCCGCGATCGTACGGTGCGGCGAGCGGCAGTACCCTCAGCCACCAGCGCACCACAACCTCGCCCAATCCCGCCGCATACGCCTCGTCAAGCTCTTCTCTCGACCATCAGATTTCGAAGCCATCGCCCATACTAGCCGGCACTGAATTTAGCGCACAGTCAGGCCCCCCGGTGAGCTATAAGCCACATTACCGCTACTCTCCCCCAGAGCGCGAGCTGGTCGAGAACGGTTACGGTCAAGTGATTGGCTCCCCACAGGACGGAGGGGGTCTGATGGCGTACGACTTTCCAAAAGGCACAAGCCATCAAAATTCTCTCCGGCACCCTCCACCCTCTGGAGTCATCCAGCCTCCTGCCGATTCCTACAACACGACGCCTGCGCTAAGGCAATCCGCGAGCTTCTCCACCCTGGACCGACGGCCGATGGAGACTAGTCCCCCGCGTCAAGAGCCAGCGGCTATTAATGTCAAGCGGTATTCCGACGATGGAAAGGACAAGTCCATTCAGAAAAAGAAGGGCGGCTTTTCGAGCTTCATGAACAGCATGCTGGGGTCCCCGCGAAGGATCAACATTTCAGCACCAGAAAATCCAGTTCACGTTACGCATGTTGGGTACGACAATGAAACCGGGCAATTCACGGTATAAGAGCCAAATGTACTTTTACTCCGTAAGCTAACGCAAGTGATAGGGCCTCCCGAAGGAATGGCAGCGAACTCTGGAGGAGAATGGCATATCCAAGAAGGAGCAGGAACAAAATCCACAGGCTATCATGGACATTATGACATTCTACAAGAACAACACCGAGGGCAAAGAGGAAGACGGAGTATGGAAAAAGTTTGATCATGCGAGAGCGCAGGAGGCACAGCAACACCAGCTCCTCCCCCGGATGCCAGCAAGCCCTGGTCCTATATCTCCGGCATACTCGTCCATGAACCCCATGGCGAGCCCACCAGCAAGCCCACGTTTCCCGCCAGATCATGAAAACAGCTTCGAGAACCCTCGCCGGCCTCCTCCGATCCCTCCAGCCAGTAACCGCCCACCAGGGGCTCTTTCACCTAACCTCGCTCGTGACGTCCTTATTCCAAACCGTCCCGCTCCTCGGCCTCCCGCACCCACTTCCTCTCCACGCGATATCTTTCCTGCACGTGCTGCGCCCGCCCCGCCAACGTCAGCAAAGGAACCACCGATTATCCAGGGTCGCTTAGCTGAGGATCTCCCCGCCGTGGCATACATTCCCCCGCAACCACCTCACCCTACCGTACAAGACAGCCTACCGCCTACATCGCCAATAGATGGGCAACGAAGCAGATCGAACTCGAAAAGCAATGGCGCCGGACCGGTTCACTCGCCCCAACAACCCCAAATGCGTGAGCTGGGTTCCTCGCAGGTTGCGCCACATATTATCGGCCAGTCGGCACTTGCGTCGCCACAGAAGATGTATCAGCAGCAGCAGGAACAGGCGGTGTTTCAAGCTCAGCAGGCAATTGCCAAGCAGCACCTGGAGCGGAGCCAGAGCCAGCGGGTACCACAACAACAACAACCAAATCAACCGTCGGCCGGACAACAGTTTGTCCAGATAGACCAACATGGCATCCCCCAGCCATCCCAACAAGCCCGTGTTGGCCCCGCCCCCCGACCTCGGCAGCGGACACGGCAAAGCAACGGATTTGATATTGTTGGGCGCCTAAATGCCATCTGCACCAATGCCGACCCCACGAAGCGATATCGAAGTCTCAACAAGATTGGCCAAGGTGCATCCGGTGGGGTCTATACTGCGTATGAGGTCGGTACGAACCGATGTGTTGCAATAAAACAGATGAATCTAGAGCAGCAACCGAAGAAGGACCTTATCATCAATGAGATTTTGGTCATGAAGGATAGCAAACACAAGAATATCGTCAACTTCATGGACAGCTTTCTCTGTAGGGGCGATTTGTGGGTCGTGATGGAATATATGGAAGGGGGAAGCTTGACCGATGTCGTCACCTTCAATGTAATGACGGAGGGGCAGATTGCTGCTGTCTGTAGAGAGGTAAGCCATTGGTGCAAGGCCCAATGGGCACGATTTTTAACAGTACAACAGACCCTGTCAGGACTGCAACACTTGCACTCCAAAGGCGTCATTCACCGTGACATCAAGTCAGACAATATTTTACTCTCGCTTGAGGGCAGTATCAAATTAAGTATATATCTCCAGGTCATCACCCATTTATTCATCTCTAACAGCACACACAGCCGACTTTGGATTCTGCGCCCAAATAAACGAAAGCCAGAACAAGCGAACAACCATGGTCGGCACACCGTATTGGATGGCACCAGAAGTTGTTACTCGGAAAGAATATGGCCGCAAAGTCGATATATGGAGCTTAGGCATTATGGCGATAGAGATGATTGAGGGTGAACCCCCGTATCTCACGGAGTCACCCCTTCGAGCCCTCTACTTAATTGCGACCAATGGCACCCCTCAACTCAAAGAACCAGAAGTACTAACACCGGTCTTCAAGAGTTGGCTGGCCTTCGCTTTGAGGGTCGATCCAGAAAAGAGAGCTTCTGCACATGATCTGCTCACGGTAAGTTCAAAGTCAACCCGCTACCCTTGCTATGGTGGTCGTCTTTGTCGTCGATGCGCACACGGTATACTGATTGTCCTAGCATCAATTCATACAATGCGCCGAGCCCCTTATCAGCCTAGCTCCATTAGTCAGAGCTGCTAGAACCGCTCGCCAAATGGAACGTCAGAACAAGAACTCTTAACATTGCACTTCTCGTTCAAACCCTTCGACGCCAATGCTCTTTTCTTTGCCTAGTCGACGCGGACGCTTCAACCATCTCTATGAGAAATTTTCCCTGGGCAAGGCGTTCCGGCCGTGGTTTTTTTCGGGTTTTAATATTTCCCCAGATCCCGCAAAGCCTTGGCCTTCGCCGTACACGAGAAGCATACGAATTCTCTACTTTTTGGGACCATCTACCTTTCACAGTCAGGATATTCATCTAAACCTCACGAAAGCGATGTCAGCAAATCGGGTGGTGTCTACTCTCCGCATACTTGAGGTTTCTCTCCTGGTCTCCATGATTGTGCTTTTACAGGAAATCAATTACCTCTATCTCGTCCGTCTCATATATTGGCTTTTTTGGTGCCAACGTTTATGCTAGCCATAACTCTAGTTTTTACTCGAATGTTTAGTTTGCATGGCTGGGATGCAGAATCTGAAGATGGCAAATCTCCTGCTGTTAGTTTTTTGCCGGCATATATCTCCCTTCACTGGGAGGCGGATAGCTTCCGAGGAGTTGTATCTTGATGGTCATCTAAGCGTTTTCAATAACTAGGCCTTAACGATAGAGAGTGGCAATGGGAGCAGAGAGAAAAGCGATAGGAAAAGCCAAAAGCCCCCGAATGAATGGGCGTGCCCAAATCAGTGACTTTGTCTGAATTATGTGTATTCGTCACGCGTGACGTTGCCAGTGCCAAAGCTGCTGCGCAGCGTAATAGTCGCTTACTTGCGCGCGAAGCACAAAAGCTGAGCCTCAGCGGGTCCCACTCACCAGCATTCACACCGGCGTTTGACTTACTTGCCTGCCTACTCTGCCTCCCTCCTGGGTCCACCTACTTCAAGTATCGCCCAGAGTCCGGATCCACTATCCATCATGTTTCGCGCTCAGCTGAACGCTTTCGACGATGTGGTTGGTGAGTAGCGGGGTCCCTCATCTCGCTGAGCCAGAGCTGGTGGCTAATGGCGAGCTTGCTGGACAGCGAAAGCAACGGACGAGAACCTGACGTCTGAAAACTGGGAGTACATCATGGTATGGCATCTGCGCAGGGACTCTAGACTTAGGAAGAAACAACTGAAGCTCGACAGGATGTCTGTGACAAAGTAGCCAGTGATGACAATGGGTACGTATGCAGACAATACGGTTGATCAGTGGATGCGCCTCTTAGGCCCCGGTTGACTCTCCTTCCATACAACAGAGCGAGGGATGCGGTAACATCTATGATCAAACGGCTGGCTCATCGAAATGCAAATGTGCAGTTGTACACACTAGAGGTTCGTAACTGTCCGCTCTGCAGTCCTGACCCTGGCCACTGACTCCTCTGGATATATTAGCTTGCAAATGCGCTATCTCAGAACTGCGGGCCAAAGATCCACCAAGAGCTCTCCTCAAGATCGTTCACAGATGCTTTACTACGACTAGCGAATGACAGAGTACCATTTACCCATACCGATGGATTGCAAACATAGCTGACAAACCCTAGAACACACACCAACAGGTGAAGGCGAAGATCTTAGAGTGTATGGAAGATTGGGCAGACATGTTTTCAAAGAATCCAGATCTGGGAATTATGGGCCAACAGTATACGAAGCTCAAAAGTCAGAGTATGTTCCAAACATAGTGCCTGTCTGGGAGGTGACTGACTCACCATTATTATTATATAGATCCAAATCTCCACCCACCATCCAAACCTCACAAGCGCGAAATTACAGACCTCGACCGGAAGAAGGAGGAAGAGGAGCTACAGATGGCGCTTGCGCTCTCAATCAAAGACAAGGCTGCCGCAGCGCACGCAATTGCGGCAAAATCTGGCCAACTGCCGGCTACAGGAGCTGCAGGATCATCAAAAGGGAAAGCGCCAGTCCAGCCTCAGTCGTTGCCATCAGGCACAACCGCAGCCACAGTATCACGAGTACGGGCACTGTTTGACTTTCAGCCATCGGAACCGGGAGAGCTACAGTTTCGGAAGGGAGATGTGATCGCAGTATTGGAGTCAGTTTACAAGGACTGGTGGAAAGGCTCTCTAAGGGGTCAGACGGGCATATTTCCGCTAAACTACGTGGAAAAACTCTCAGACCCTACCGCCGAAGAATTACAGCGAGAAGCACAAATGGAAGCAGAGGTTTTTGGAGAGATAAAGAATGTGGAGAAGTTGCTTACGCTCCTAAGTACTTCTAGCTCAGAGTTGAACGTCCAGGAGAATGAAGAGATAACGGTAGAGCTCCACTACCGGTTCATGGTTGCGACGCGTACTAACAGCGTTTAGACTCTCTACCATTCTACCCTAGCAATCCGACCAAAGCTAATTGAATTGATCGGAAAGTATTCGCAGAAGAAGGGTAGAATACCACTCATGCTCGACTAGCTAGCGCGGTTCGCTAACTTGGTACCAAAGATGATTTTGAACAGCTCAACGAGAAATTTATCAAAGCTCGGAGAGACTACGAAAACCTTCTTGAGACATCAATGTCTCAACCCCCGCAGCCTCACTACGGTCGCCCAGGGCAGGCACCGTACAGCTATGGTGGGGGTCCTGTACAAGGGTTTCTGCCTCAACAAGATCCCCAGAGGTTTTATACACCTGTTCCTCAAGGTCCAGATCCATTTTTCCTCTCCCCTCTTCCACCTACCTATATTAGACCACAATATCGAGTCAACCCAATGAATGGTTATCAAAGCTCATACCCTGATTCTAGAACCGCATTCACCTCAACACCAACAAGTCAAACCGCAAGCCACGCCTTTCTATGCAGTCGGCCAGACTCCAGAGCAGCAACAACCGCAAAAGCAACAGCAACAACTCCCTATCGGCAGGGGCCGCACGCCCTCTAGCAATCATCCAGCCCAACCGATCCAGCCGAACTTAGGGCACCGTCCTATATCGACCTACGAGAATCCCCAAGAACTCGCAACATCTATTTACGATTCGCCGGTCGACCCCCGACCTAACAGCTACGCACCAGGCAACCACCCCAACCCCGATTATTCTCCATCCATCTATTCCCCGCAAGACGGCTTCACCCCTGGCGGAATTCCCCCAAATAATGGAACACACCCACCATCTGGTGCACCACTAGGTCCATATCCCCCACAACAACATCATAATGGTCCTCCAACCCACCTGACTCCCACCGCTCCAGGATCACCCCCGCAACTCCAACAGCAGCAACCATATCCTTCATTGCCACCGGTTGCCGGTCAGTATGTCGCCAGTGGGTTCCCTCGTCCCACATCCGCACAGTACCCCGGTGCGCCACCCGCGCCAGGACCGAGTGATTATTATCGTAACAGTGGACCATCTGGCGAGTTGTTTCTGCCAACGCATGGGGGTAGGTCCTGAGGGGTTTCTATATAGCTTTAGTTTCTCGGTCGTACGGATTGCGTGGCGCAAGGCACAGAGGGTCCCATCCTCCCAATGGCAGCTAGGGCTTGGAACAAGGGTTCTCACCAGTAATTCAATTTTTCCACATCATTTGTTTTCCTAGGGCTGGTGGCGTTTTTTTCTCCTCCAGTAGGCCTACACCATTGTCTCTAAAATAGTTGCTTGAACTTTATTTCGGTTTCGATGCAGCTTGTGAAAACAATGGATGAACACATTATCCTTCTTTCCAATAAGGCGGTTTACATCTTACTCTACCTTACCCCCCGAATAAAATAAAAACCGACTTATATCCCCTCCCTCACTCAAAAAATTTTTATTTCCATACACACAAAAACCCAATCCTCGACATATAAAGGAAAAGGAAAGGGGAAAAAAACCCCATTTTTAAAAAATCAAAACTAGAGAAATTTTTAAAAAAAAATTTTTTTTTTCAGCATCCCCAGATTTATTTCCGCAATACCGACAATACCACCAACGCTAATACCAACAAAATCAACAACAAACACACCCACTATGGCGAACACCGTTTTTCGCCGTGCTAGGTGGTGGAGATTTGGAGTAAAGTGAAAGAAAAGAAAATTAAATTAAAATAATAATATCTAGAATGGAGTAGATAGATACACGTAACAACGACGGATTAACAAGGCACGATACTAAACCCCACCCTCCACCCCCCATCCCAAAGCATAGCACTGGCCCACACCTCTCGTCTTTCGAGGGGGTAGGATAAAATAAAATAGAAATGGACATATTACTTTGTCTGTTCGTTCGTTTCATCAGTGATTTTGATATCTCGTTGTGGTCCTCTTTTATTTATTTTATTTTATTTTTTGGATTTTTATTATTTAGTGGCTGTTGGTTATATAAGATGGTGGCCGGGTATGGAGGGTTTGTGACGTGGTATATATATATATTCTCTTGTTAAGGGGTTTTAAGATTCAAGGGTTTTTATGTGGAAATTCTACTACGTGGTCTCTGAAAGGGCCAATGAAAATGTGATATGATGGCAGTTTTGAGCATAAGGGCATATCATAGATCTTTCCGACGACCCTTTGGGAGTTGAGGAATCTTCAAACTCCCCTCTCTGCAAACGACCGGATGATGCCCTCGTTACTCTCCTCATACACCCTCAGCTCCACCTCGCCGTCTTCCCTTAGAAAAGTATTCGGCTGCACAAACTTCCATCTTGGCTCCGGCTTCGACGCCACAATCTGCCTCCAGGCTTCGTACTCGCCATCCACGACGCTGAGCAGCTCGTAGAACTCCCTGCAGGACTTGACGTCGGCGATGCACCGCCACACGTGGATGCGACACAGCATCTGGCCGAGCGAGGGCTTCCCATGGGAAGCGATCTTGGAGCGGTCGACGCGGACATGAACAGTCTCGGCGGCCAGGTCGTGCTCAACTGCTATGACGCCATCGCCGTCACGTAACAGGTATTTGAGGATGGCGAAACCTGCCTGGTTCTAGAGTTAGCAGACTGTCTGATTTTGTCTCGATAAAATACTGACCCTAGCGTGCGGTTGACCCCATGTTTGATCTTGGGCGTTGAAGGCTTGGAGGGCTTGAATGCCTTCTACTCCAACATGGAGATAGGTATAGTAGATGACTATTCTATGTTATTGGTGGATGAGATGACGCGAGTTAGGTCTAGCGGTACTGACGATCATCTGCTGTGATTGTGCTCGCGTCATTGTAGCCGAACGTGGAGAGCACTTCCTTGTTGTCTGCGAGATAGTACGAGACCAACATCGCCCTGCACTCTTCCACCGAAGTTGCCAGTTTCCCAAACACACTCATCCAAGTCTGCCCTGGCTGATACCAGGTCTCGATGGCCTTGCCTGTGAGAGGATTGGTCGGGAGATTCTCCCTGTCGAAGTTGTACGTGCCGGGGGCCGTCTCCGTCAGCAATTTGCCGGTTCCGTGTCCAAGAAGTTCATGGATTGCCGTCACAATGAAACGGATAACGTGATTGCAGCCTCTGAACTCCTTGAGCTCTGAAGGATGCACATAGTGGCAGGGGCGGCTGGGATTGTTGTTTGCACTCATGCGATTTGCAAAGGCAATGTTCTTGAAGCCGTAAGTCTCCCGAATGTCACTGTACTGTAAATCCCTAGAGCATTAGTCACCATTCCTTCGCCCACAGGTTTAGACGACTCACGTTGGGCAGATTCACAGCTTCCCAGACACAGCTTGTACAGAAAGCAAGGGCTAAAGCTGTCAGAAAGGCTCTACCGGAACATTTTGTTTCAACCTACAGTGAACGATTGTGAAATCGGGAGCCTGGAAGAGGCTTGACTCGAACAGGCCCTTGCCATTGTTCTCGCCGGGCACTGCCCAAGGAAGCATGCGGATGAATTTTGTGGAGTCATCAACGAGCGCCTTCAACTTGCTCATCTCATCTGGGTCAGAAATGCAGACGGCACCTTCCCACTCGGCCCTCACGCCATAAGGATCTCTGTAAGGCTCCACGAAGCCTAGGATGTTCTCTACTCTCGGGGAGGTATCGGTCACCCACGTTTTCTGCGACCTGCGGTAGGCCTCCGAGCTTCCGGTGCTGAAGCTTTCGATGTATTCGAGCAGAAGCGCGGTCTGTTTGTCGTCTGCCGCATACTTGACGGCTTCAAGAAGCGCTGAACAGATCCTGGACATCTCTGCGGCATGATCTCCACGCTTGACGCGGATTGTTGCTTCAAGTCCATCTCCATCCAGCCGCTTGAAGATCGCAGTTGTTTCTGCCGAGGCCTGGAGAATTTCGAAGGTCGGCTTCGTTCCGTCCATGATTTTGCAAAGTCGAGTGTTTTCTGGCTCGATGGAATGTTTCCCCATCACCTTGGCAACCGCAGCAATGTCCTCCTCAGTGATCCGTTCTTCTCCAGGGTAGTAGTTCGACTGATTATCCTTGTTGGGGAATCCGAGTCTGAATGGCGGGATCGATAGCAATGGGTCGATGATCTCCTCTAAAGCAGTGGTTGCCCCCTCTGAGATGCTCGCCATCTTGCGGAGAGCATCAGCAGAAACTTTCGGGACGGCCTTCCGGTCTCCCTCCTCCTATACACGGTCAGCAGATGATGCGGTGATATATAGTATGTACTACTTGCAAAGTAGTTGCCCATGTTAGATAAGAACAGTCCCGAAAACTCCAGGAAGGTGTTAAGCTCGTCGAGTTCAACGCCGCAATGGTCGGCCAGCTTGTTCCATTGTCCCCCACAAGCCTTGTGTAGCTCTAGGATGAAATCGAAGATTCCCGTTCCCTCGGGCGATGTTTGGCGCAGAATGATCCTACTGCCATGCCAGGCCGCCCGTGCTAGGTGGTGGGCATAGAGCTTCTCACGCTGTGTGAGGCAGCCGAAGAGCTCCTTAATGGCAAGCTGATGTGTGGCTGCGCATCGGCCGGACGGGCTCGAAGTCACCATTGTCCTCGAATTTCGACAGGCAGTCCGCTAGGACTTTGAAAAAGAGATGATCTGGTATTGCAAAAAACAATAGCAAAATCACAGTCAAAGAAAAACCATTGAGATGCTGTCTGTCAGACTGGTCAGGTAGACGGTGGATGAAGGGTGCTAAACTGGAATAAAAACACTAGAACCGCTACTACTATGTAGGTAGGTGTACCGCAAACGGGATAATTCAACTGGCATATCGACTACCTAATGACCGGGCACTCAGGACGCTTATATAGCCAGCTGAGTGCCATTCGCCATTCCCAGGTGCGGCGCCCAACTGCGATGTGTAGCATCACTATTGCTCGTCGTTGGAATCCGGTGCCAGCAAATCAGATTACCTCAGCCGGCTCGGCCCCGCGACAGCGCCGCCCTGAGCGTTGGAGGTGCATACTTGACATATGTTGTTTGAAGAAAGACTCTGGAAAAGTTCTTTCACATATCCTGAACTAATTAGCCGGTTTGAAGTCGTTGCGAAATATGTGGTGTCTTTAAGCAGGTCGGTTGAAATAAGTGGTCTAGAATAGAGTATGGAGTACTAGAAAGGGAATTTACTTCTGCCCTACCAAACAGCGCGTTTTTCCCTTCTTTCTTTTGGAAGTTCACCTTGTCGAGAACCTGGGGAAAAGAAAAAGGGTGGAATATAATCTTTTTTTCTATTTCATACACGCGGACATGAAGAAAAAAGTAACCTCTAATGTTTCCTTTTTTTTCTTTCTTTTTTTCCCTTTTTGTTTGAGTGTTGCATGAGGAAAAACGAAAATAACGAAAAAAAGAAAGTAGCTTGGGAGAGTGTCTAAAGGTAACGCGTGAAAATCCGAGCTTTGTTTTTTTGGTTGAACAGATACGGAAAAGTTGACGTTGCGAAGAAACCATCGAGTGTGGGTTGCGTTTCTTGGCACGGGCTTTCTAAAAAGGTTCGCCCATGTGCAAGCTAGATTGTTGAAATTCCTCTTTGTTGCCAAATCCATGGGATCTACTACCTACCTCGCACCGACTGCTTAACAAACTGTTGTGATCACCTCCACCCACAACCACCCAGTCACCAACTATCACTAGTGTAACTCTCCCCCGTCCTCCTGCAGCTCCTAACTTCAGTGAATCTAGAACGGGATCATGCGGCGGTCTGCGCGCTATTCGCCTGCAAGTACTGATACACAAAGAAGGCCGCCAAACCGCCAATGAGGACGAGAGCATACAGCCCGACCCCAAGTCCAGCCGTGTCGGAGGTACTTGTTTGGATAGGCCCTACTGGGGGTGGGACTTTGGGGACAGGGTCGCCAGGCTGGATGGATGTTAGAGGGACCTAGTGAGCTCGTAGAGGGGGCATGAGCTATGCAAGTACTTACCATACGTTTTAGCTTCCCGATAAGGTATGTTGAGAGGATCTCGCGTGCTTCGTCTGAGTGGCCGACGTCTTCGAAGGCTTCAGTGGCATCTTGTCCAGCTACGTCTAAGAGGACCTCGTCACCGCCACTATTATTGCTCGAATGTTAGTGCGTTCTAGCCTCTCGGAGGGAGGGGGATAAGGACTGGTGGGGGCGGCGTTTGTTAGGGTTTTTTAGTCATGGAGCGACGTGATTCGGGTTTCGGGGGTTTCTCGTTGAGCTGGTAGGAGAGAGGGAATGGACGTACGGATGCTCATCGACAAACTTTTGCACATCATAGACGTTGTCATGAATCACGACGTATATATCCTTCTTTGTATTGTGTGTCGCAACGTCGGCATACGTGAATTCTGTCGGAGTGGCCATCACTTATATGCCTTGAAACCAACTGGAAACCGACCAATCGGTTTCTCCCGATTCACGAAGCTAGAGTGCGGAAGGGCGGGCACCAATGAACGTCTTAATGAGAGGAGCTAGGGAGAGAAACGAACCGGCGTGGGACAGAGAGGATGGGCAGTGAGGAGGGCGATGGAGAATGGATTGATGGACGAACGAATTGACTCGGGAAAGGGGATTTGTATTGGTGGGAGGTGTCATAGCTTGATGCGGCTCCGACGTTAGCGACAGCCCCTTACTGCTATTGTAATGCTATGTCCGGGTGTTGAATCACCACATCTGCATGTCCTGTGATTGGCTACTATTCGCCGCTGGCTTCGACCTTCTGACACGCTGGTACGGCCCCACAGAACAGAACCGCGGTGCATGCATCATACATCATGGCGGACGTGCGCTCACTCCTCCGCTTAGAGCGTGCCTCTCGGCGGATTGTACACCCTCATCTGAGCTACTCGGCCACCGGCATGCTCATTTGCCTGGTCTGCAGCATACAGGTCAAGTCTGAGTCTCTCTGGAACAGCCACCTACGATCCGAACAACATGTTGCGCGGCTTCGGCGAGGCGACGCTGGTCCGGCTACCAAGGCCTCTACGGCCACCGCTGCCGACAAAAGGAAGAGGAAATCAGATGGCGAGGAAAGCGATGATGGTAGGAAGAGAATTAGGAGCGGCAAAAATCCAGCTACAGTCATGAAAGGCTTCTTGCCTGAAGGGTTCTTCGATGACTCTACGGAGGGCGGTGTTGCTCTCGCAGAAGCTCAGCCGGAGGAAGGTGGTCTTGGTCGGGCACAGTTAGACTCAATACCGGTCCGTTCGAGAGACCCTGCACTCCCGGTGGCCCCCTCTGCGGCTCCCCCAGGCTTTTTCGGAGGCGCACCCGGGGGAGACGTCGGTGAAGTTGACGAAGACGAGTGGGCTGCATTTGAGCGCGAGATTGCTGCTGAGGTTGCGCCTGCTCCCTCCTCCCTCTCTGCCCTTACGGCTGCCGCAACAATCTCGGCTCCTGCACTCACCGCATCCGAGGCAGCTGCCCAAGATGAGGCAGGAATTCGGATGAGAGAGAAGAAAGAGGCTGAAGTGGAGGAGGAGAAAGAGGACGCTGTGAGGCATATGGAAGAAGAATTCGATGAAATGGAAAGCTTGGAGGAGAGGGTTAGAAGATTGAGAGAGAAAAGGGAGGAGCTAAGACAGGCAAGAATAGTAAATGCAGGTCCGCCAGCCGAAGTAGACATGGGGGATCTGGGACGGGAGGATGAAGAGAGGGTGGAAATTGATGGCGGAGAGGAAGAGATTGTTGTCGACGAGGTTGACGACGTAGATGACGACGACGACGACGATGATGATGATGATGATTGGGGTGAATGGAGACTACGAGGTGCATAAAATAGTGGCAAAACTGTCTATTTCTACCCTATGCTGCTCCAGCCTGGCCTGTAGGGCTTACGGGACGGGGCTGGTGGATAATGTTCGGATTTAATTAGCCTTACCGCTACATTCTGTAGATTGGGTAAGCTCTAGTGAGCTATTCCACTGTATTCCTCATTCCCGGAATCTAAATGCAGGTGTGCTGTCTGATTGACTCAACAGCGTGCCCATAGTGTGCAACGGGCTTTGCTGTTCGCCAGTGACAAGGTCTACGCGTGGCGCGGGTACCTGACAGTCTACCCTATATCTTAAATCTCGCCCGACATCATCAACACCATGTTCGCAAAACACATCGTCACTTGCCATCCACTGCAACATCAAGTGCGCAAAGCCACACTACAGCGCAACGAAATTGATTCCGTGAAGCCTAGTGCGCAACTTGATAAAGGGAGTGCGCCAGACTTGGGAGGGGCTTCTCCAACTCGACGGAAGAACTCGTGCAGGAGTTTTCTGTAGAGTTCGCGCACGCACGCGAGAGTCAGACGCGGACACAGAGGACGAGATATTTGCAGGCCTTGGTCTCCTTTACATTCTCAACATATTACATACACACGCTTTTGTTTGTAGAAAGGTCGTGTTGTGAGGCTCGGTGAGAGCGAAGACTGCTTCTGTACCTCAATCAAAGCAAACAGTGATAGTGCACGAGACAATAAAGTATCGTATCTCGTGTGTCACAAAATATGGCCGGTAAGCAGATAGCAATACGTGGTCTCTGCCTATGTGTAGAGTTCACGTACCCCAGAGGCATCCATTGATGGTTATAGATAGCTAACATTCGCATTTCATAGATGAGCCACGGCGATCTGGCCGAGCAACGAAAGGCCGCAATCCAAAGAACCTGGATGAGGCAGTCGTTGCGCCATCGCCTCGCCCAAAGAAGACGCGAAAATCGAATACAAAAGCAACGCCAGAGCCCACACCTGAAGCTGACAATGGTGCGGATGCGATTATTCGGTGCATCTGTGGTGCTACTACAGAGGACCCAGACGACGAGCGGATGATGATATGTTGCGACCAGTGCTCGAGCTGGCAACATAATGAGTGCATGGAACTGGATGAGGATGAAGATGCACTACCAGACCGGTACTTGTGTGAGATATGCCTGCCAGAAAATCACAAGGAACTACTAGATAAAGTGGCTAGGGGTGAGAAGCCATGGGAAGAGCGCGCGAAAGAGAGGGAGCGGGAAGAGAGAGAGCGAAAAGGGCGAAGGAGGAAAGGAAATAAGAAGGGAAAGTCCGGGAGAAGGTCAAAGGTAGCGACTGACGTGAAGGAGGAGGAGGCCCTCGGAGATGCGAGTGAGAAGCCCGGGGCGGAAGGTGAAAGCGCTGAAGCCAGCGAAGCCGTAGTTAACGAGAATGTGGAAATGAAGGAGGATATGCAGGCCGCTTCTGTTGTACCGACCTCACCAGAGACCCCATTTCGACGCGGAACAGGGTCCAAACGAAAGACAAGGGAGGCTGAAGGGGAGGAGGTAGCCCGCTCAGAATCTGAGAAGGTTTGATTTTCTATCATTAGATAGGTTTATGCGGGGCGCTTACTGTTTTGTTAGGAACCTCAGTTGAAGATCCGAAAAGTGTCATCTCAGTATATTAAAGAGACTAATGCTAAAGAAGCCAAGCCCGAACCCCCCAAACGCCCGCCGCCTACACCAAGGGGTACGGTCAAAAAGCCTGTTGTGCAGAAAAAAGCACCCCCAAAGGACAGTCAAATTCAGAGCGTCCTTGTCGAGAATATCTCAGATCTCGAGAATGGGGTCCGTAGGGACTCGGCAGGACTTCTCCTCAGGAACTTCACTGATCATATCTCGAAGGCTGAATCTGAAGGCGCGTATGTTGTTCCGCAAGATCAAACTAGTCTCTCTGTGGCAACGAAACTGGCGTTGGAAATAGAACACGCCGTGTTCATGAACTTCTCGTGCGCCGCGGGAGACCCAAATGAGACGTACCGCAAGAAGATGCGTTCGATGTCCTTCAACCTGAAAAAGAACCCTGCTCTCCGGGACCGTATTCTGCAAAAGGACCTGTCTCCTGAGGATTTCTCGAAGATGACGACGGACGAAATGGCGAGTAAGGAATTACAGAAACAAACGGAGCACATGAAGAAGGAAGCTGAGAAGCAGCATATCCTGATTAAAGACGACGGGCCACGTATCCGGAGAACCCACAAGGGTGAAGAATTCGTGGGTGATGACCGGGAGAATGGCGCGGGAAATGAATCGATCTTCTCTGCTGCACCAACACGACGGAGAGAGAGTGCGATTGATGCTGAGGTTTCAAAGGCGGCTATGAGCCCTCTAGAAACAGCTGGAAGTCCACGAAGTCCCGTTACTGTTGAACTTCCTGAAGATGTGCATAACACATTCAATGACCGCAGCTCCGGCTCTCCTATACAAACCAAACCACTGACAGTGGAGACTAAGGCTTCGCCCCGCATTGGTGGACCCGAGAGGAAAGCCTCGGCAACGAATTTCAACATCCAAGACGTGTGGTCTCACGTCCAATCACCAGATGTTGACAAGCAACATACCGTCCAACAGCCTCCAATCCCCCAAGTTGCAAGCGCTTCTTCCGCACCAATTGAAGGGCCGGTTGATGACCCAGAAATCGACCAGCTCCTCAAAGACGAAGATGTCGAATCGCCACCTTATTCTCCTCCCGCGCACGACTATGATGCTGATCCTGCGATAGTTTGGCGGGGCAAGCTATCTATGAGTAGCGTCGCCGAATTTCCTGCTACGGCAAAACACGTAGGCGGCGCAGATCTAGGCGCCACCTTCCCGTGGTCACAACTCATGCCCGAATTGCTTGCGGTCGACGGCCGGATCCAAATCGAGCGCGCTAACGAATATCTCTGCGGCCTGCGCTGGAGCAGGACCAACGACGTCGTAGTTGTGTCTGTCAGCCCCCCCGGTGATCAGGCAGGACAGACGCAATTCGATCAATTGTTCAATTATTTTAATGACCGTAAACGATACGGCGTTATTGGCAAGAATCTGCATTCGGCGGTCAAAGATACCTATGTTATCCCTGTTGAACTCGGAATGGCCAAACTACCAGAGTTCGTCGCTAATCTCCAGCACTGTATCATTGACGATGGCCCAAGGCCTGAACGTCTGATCCTCATTACATTTGTGGTCCGCGCCGCCGAGCCATCCTCTTCTCACGCGACTCCCGGGAATCCTGACGCCACGCCATCTCATGCCAGCCCTGGCGTCGGCGGCATGCATGCAACGCCCGTCTCAATGGGCCACCCGGGCTCTTTTATATCGCCCATCAACCCCTATGGCAACACCCCTATCCACGCCTATGCAAACTCCCCAACCCCGCAATTCCGCCATGGTGGGTTCGGCACAGAGCCTACCCCAGATAACGTCCCCAGCGAGGTTCTCCAGATCCTCGGGCACTGGGTCAATGCACCTTCTGTTAGAGAACTACTCGCCGCGGAATCGAGACTGCCCCCCGAAGTCGCCGCCAACGTCCGCCGTCTCCTCGAGAGCGTCAACGAGGCGCAGACCGATGTGGCCGTGTTGAGGAATTTGCTTGGCTGAAGATTACAATATATAGGAATGTGGGATGAAGTGGCATGTCTGGGACATTGGCGATGGTTCTGTAAATTAGGATAATGGCATGCCTAATATTTTTTTTTCTTCCACTGACCATTTACTCTTTTTCTTCGACTCTTCACACCAAGGGTTTTGCTACGCCCTCCTTTTTTCTTCTTTTTTTCCTCACTCTTTTATTCTACACCAAGATCGACCCCACCACCAACGGGTGAACCAACCCGTCCACGATCCCAAGTGTTCTTTCTGCTCTCAGAACCTCTTTTCCCCTACTCTCTCCATTTCCCCCCCCCCTTCTGCACTCGTCACCCCCCTGAGGTTACGACACAAGTAAGGCGACCTCATCTTTCATGCCTAAAACAGACCAAAAAAACAAAACGAACCTATCTACCAAGTAGTTGGGACTTTTTTTTTTTCACGCATGCGTCAGGGAAAACTGCCCTCCCGGGGCTGGGGACCTGTCTTCCATTCTTCCAATCTAGTTATTCACCTTTTAATTTTCTTTTTTTTCTTTATTCTTTCTTTCCTCCTGTGAACCGAAAAACGAAAAAAAGAAAAAAAAATAAAGAAAAAAACAAAAAGATTACCATGTAATTAGGTCAGACTTCAAAAACGTAGGGCAGATTGTGGGTTGATTTGTTGATGAAATTTGGGTCTGCCTTACGGTGGAGGAGAGGGGGGGAGGGTTTTGTTCCGACGTGTTTTATTGCGAGCACAAGCTTATTTAGGAGATAATGACAGGATTATGGTATGTTACGTTGCTTTGTCTGGTGAGAAGGATGGTAAACGATTATGCAACTACGTGATAAACAACCCCTACAGATGGATATCTACTTTACTTTCGTCTGCGTATCTACTTTCTTCCTCCGCCTCACCCTCCCAATCAACCTTACCGCCTTCTCTTTCAAAGCTCCCAAATCCCACTTCACCGCCTCTTCCGCTCCCACAAACCTCCTTACCAGCAAATTGAAAATACTCCCAAATGCCAATGCCATCACCGTGCTCGTTAATATAATCACATTATACGGCATACTGAAATCTGGAGTTGGAAGGGCGAGTAACAGGCTGGTAGTGCGGATATAGAGAGGCGGTGAGCCTGGAGGGGCCGTAATCCTGATGACAGCGGGCGCAACGTCGAAGCCACGGTTGGCGTCGGGAGGGTACTCGGTGTAGCGGAGGACGGCCTTCTCGAAGTCGTAGGAGAGGGTAACCGTGGAGGCGGCGGGGACTAGCATGCGGACCTCTAGTTGGGTGCCGCGGCGGCGGTCGAGGGCGGGGCGGTAGTAGATTTCCTTTATTAGGGATTCTTTGCCCGGGGGAGCACTGTTATTACTAAGTTTCACTTGGAGGGTGTGTAGGTATGTCTTCATGAACCAAGGGAGGGATTCGAGGTAGACAAACTCGACTGCGGAGTCTGGAGAGGGGTTTGTGAGGAGAGTTTGCACGCCACCGCGCTCTTGGCCGTGGCCCGTAAGAGAGCGCTCAGCAAACAGAAGGGGGCGGTCGAGGGGAGTACTGGGGACGTTGGGTTGACTTTTGGGGACAACGAGGTCGAATTCAGAGTCGCCTAGAGGTTGTTAGATTTAGCTGCGGGTACGAGCGGGACTTGGCTATACCTATGAGTTTGTAGCAGCGGAAAAAGCCACCAGGGTATTTGTGCTCGAGGGCTCCGGAAGAGGTGTAGACCTCACGTTCATGCGAGACGTTTATGCAAACGGCTTCAGAGTCCTCACCATCGTTCTCAGTAAGGGGGCATGAGCCCTTAATAGGGCGGCCAAAGACCTCGGAGAGGCTCCATGGTTGGTCGAATTCGCTGTCGAGGGGGTAGCAAAGATCGTCTGCAGCATATGGTTTGGAACCATCGCAAATCAGCTCCTCTACCGGCCGTGGGCGAGGAATCGGATTGTCTATAAAGCGGTTAGTTATACTATCCGTCGTTGCT
Source organism: Geoglossum glabrum (assembly GCA_021527465.2). NCBI lineage: Eukaryota > Fungi > Ascomycota > Geoglossomycetes > Geoglossales > Geoglossaceae > Geoglossum > Geoglossum glabrum. The sequence goes on from JAJDFE020000198.1 coordinate 29,236, forward strand.
GGACCTGGGTTGGACACCCACCCCTATGGCGCTTTGACCGCTCAATATCTAGTACCATATCGACTGTCAGGTCTATCTCAAGGACGCACTCGCTGCCGTCTTCTGGACACACAGGTCGTACGTCAATTGACATGCTCTGCCACGAAGCGTCGAAGAGCTTGTGGCCATCTAGCAGACTCGATATGCCCGCCTTGCCCTTGCATGGTAAAAGCTTCAGGAACGGCGTCAGGTTCTCCGTACAAACTGGCTCCCGTGGTAGTGTCCCGTGGAGAAGGTGGAGGTTAGGGATTGTAGAATTGGGATGGTTCCCAGAGGGCTGAAAAGACATCACCGGGCGGATCGTCCGCGTGGAATCGATGAAATTTAGTGAGGCGCAAAATAACCCGGAGAGGGCATTTGTTAAGGTTAGCCATCGCGCATCCGCCCTAATTAATCAATTTAATATCTGTATATACCGCAACCAAAGAGAGCTGCATTAGCCTGAGGAACCCACTCTTCATCACTCCCCGCCTCCACCCAAGCCCACAATTCGACCCCTGTTCCTCCTTCTCTTGCGCCCCCCCACGGTCTCGCGCCCCAACTCTCAGCATCCCATCTCCCCAGGCTAAAGCGCAAATGCAGCTCTCTCGTATCCGCATGCTGCAGGATCTGTCCTAGCGAGCGGGGGAAATAGCGGAAGTTCTGTTGCTCGAAGGACGAGGACGAGGCGTTACTTCGGAAATTGAAGGACGCAAGCAATGAGGAAGGGGGGAGCGGACGGAGAAGTAGTCGTTCGTGATAATCTGCAGAGGCGGAGGCGATTGTGATACAGAAAATAACGAAAAAAGATAGAAGGAAAGAAGAGAGAGCGAAGTTAATCATGGCGGCTAAGCCGCAGCTGTTGGGTTACTCTAAGCCGATGGGGTTATTGAGCTATTGAGGTCCTTCAATTGTTAGAATCGCGAGATTCAATCTAATCTTGTCTAATCTAATCTAACTGCCCCATCTTTTATGTTTTCGAGTCTGCGGTTCAAGAGCCGCAACACCATCATCATCTCTGAATAGTTCTAAGCTTCGCAAATCCACAATCATGGCTGCAGAGCAGAGGAAGCTGCTCGGTATCTATTCCAGTTCCCATATCTTGTTCTTTTCCCATGTTATGTCCTTGAAAAATAGCTAATCCTCAACCCTTCTGCCTCCAGAGCAGCTTATGGGCGGTATCATCTCTTTTCCCCCCGAAACATCTACGAGAATCATGGCGCTAATATTATCTTTTCATTCTTGAATAGAGCAGCTTATGGGAGTTGGCGCCTCCTCGCGATCCTCACAAATATCCTTCTCCGACCCCAAAGTGTGTCGGTCCTTTCTCTCCGGCACTTGTCCCCACGACCTCTTCACAAACACGAAACAAGACCTTGGTCCATGTCCAAAGGTCCATAGCGAGCAGCTGAAGACGGAATATGAGAATGATAAAGAGAAGGCAAAGTATGGATACGAGTATGATTATATGCGAGACTTGCAGAAGTATATCGATGAGTGTAATCGACGAATCGATGCTGCGCAACGGAGGCTAGAAAAGACACCAGATGAAATCAGACAAACAAACGCACTAGTGAGCATCTAAACCCTCCTAAGGAAAAATATCTACTCACAAAAAATCACCTCCACTCACAAACACCTAGCTAAAACAAATCTCGGACCTCCAAAAAACAATCAACACCGGCCTCGCCGAAATACTAATCCTCTGTGAATCCGGCCTCGTCTCCCTCGCGCTCTCCGAACACTACAAACTCAAACAGCACAAGCAGCAAAAAGAAGAACGCGAACGCGAGCTCAAAGCCCTCTCTGACACCTCCGGGCCGTCCGGCCACCAAAAGCTACAAGTCTGCGACGTCTGCGGCGCCTACCTGTCTAGACTCGATAACGACAGGCGACTGGCGGACCATTTCTACGGGAAGATGCATTTGGGGTATGCGCAGATGAGGAGGACGTATGAGGGGCTGCAGAAGGAGCTGAAAGGGAGGCCGTTGCCTGTGCACTCGAGACAGGATGGCGGGGAAGACGCCGCGGGGCCGAGGGGGCCGGGTGGCTTCGAGGGCGGGTATGGGGATGGTGGAGGAGGAGGAGGCGGAGGTGGTGGTGGGTGGGGTGGAAGGGGGGGCGGATACGGCGGGCGGGGCTTCAGAGGCGGAGGCGGTGGATACGGTCGAGGCGGCGGCGGATTCCGAGGACGAGGGGGCTACGGCGGCAGATGGTGATATAATATCAGATGTCTATTGCGAAAACTATCTACTTTGGCTCTTTCTTTCTCGTTAACCCTTTCCACCCTAAGGGCATAAACCCCTCCTTCCGTTTCTTTCTTTCCCCTTTATTAAATAAAAAAAGTTACTTAGTTACAAACTTCTACTTAATCAAACGATAAAAAAATTAAAAAAAATTTAAATTAAATTGGAAAACCCTATAAAAACACTAACAATAATAAAGGCAATGTACCTTTTCAACAAGACATTCTTATAAACATTACTCTCTTTTCTTTTTTTTTTTTTCAAAAGGAAAATTATTCTCCATTTTTTATTTCCATCGGGAAGTTTAGTCTAATATCCAGAGTAGAAGACGGGGAAAGCCCGCCCGCCTATTCTTCCGTATGGGCCGTGTTTCACTAGATACGAAATAAATAAATAACTTTAGGGATAATAATAATATAGCTCAACCAGGTCCCAACCCAACTTGACGGAAGACATTCATGTCAGATCGCTCGTTTATCACGCCAACTCTATTGCCAATAGTGCTATCCGATCTGCCACGCTCTCCCCATGCTACTTGAATCCCTGGAGATCTAAAGGAGGTGTGGGGTATGGCTGGTCATGTGGTAGGCGTCCCTGCCTCCATCTGCTCAGCCCAGGAGCCTCGTCCCGCTGTTGGAGACTGCAATGGTGGGATAGTAATCTTTGAGCTATCCTCCCTTGCCGACGAACGCCCTTTGGCACCTATGGTTGGTCCCACAGACGAGTTTTCCTTATTGGTGATCTTTGGGTTGCTGGGACGCTCATCTGAGGCCCCGTCTGTGTTGGGTATAACGACGTCTTGGGACCTCTGTGGCGTTTGTTTTGAAGATTCCCTATTTCTATTTGAGTTTCCGGGCTTGGGTGAGTTAGACTTTCGGGGCCCTAAGTTCTGACCCGGCTGTTTTGGGTTTAAGCCTGAAGAGCCGGGCTGCTGGGCTTTTGCATTTGGCGGTGAAGTGATTGGGAATGTGAGTTTCGGAGGGGGAGTGGATTTCTTGTCCTGAATACTGTTCTTAGGATCTGGGAGTGAAGGGAATTCTGCGGCCCCGCCCTGCTGGGGGACGGAGCCGGCATCACTCTGCCTTGCAGCTGGGGGTCCTCCGGCGGTAAACCCACCTCTGCCACGACCAGATCCTCGTGGCCCTCTTGGTGTGTTGAACTCGCCGCGGCCTCTAGGTGCGAATTGAGGATCGCCCCGCCCTCTCGGTGATGCACCCGCGGGCTCCCTCCCCAAACCCCGATAACCGCCCCGCCCTCCGGCAACGCCACCGTGTGCCCCTCTCGAATACGCACTCCCGCCCCGAGGGCCACCCGTGTAGTCCTCTTCTTTCTTCTCCGCGTCCCATTCTCTCCCCTCTACGGCCTTCAACTTCCTCTGGCGGTTCTTTTCGCGCTCGCCTTCCAAGACCCGCCGGTTGGCACGCTCCTCGACGCGTTTAGCAAGTTCTCGTTGTTCCCGCTCTTGGAACGAAGCTTCATCAGCCTCTGCTCGACGGTGAGCGGCTTCTAGGGCAGCGTTTCTTAGCCGAACGGAAGCAAGGCGAGCCTGGAGCTCTGACTCTGTGAGTTTGGGCTAAAACTGCAAGTTAGTAGGGCTTTCGGATGTGGTATACGAGGCAGTCCCCACCTTTGCAACGCCTCCAGTTGCTGTCCTGTCTCCCGTCGGCGCCCTGTCGCCTCTCGAAGGCTGCGTAGCTTCTTTCCGCTCCAGCCCCTCGCCGGTGCCTTCGGCCTTGGCTCCACTAGGACCTTCATTCGCACCTCTCCCACGTCCTTTCCCTCTACCCCGACCTCCGCGCTGGGAGTTCTCGCCTCTGCCGGGTCGTGGCCCAGAGGGGACGACAGTGTGATGGGGCTGCGCTATGATAGTAGGTTCTGTGACGGGCGTGAAGTCGTCGTCGAAGAGGTCATCGGGTGCGCGGGTTTGTGCAAACCCGTCGATTGGAGCGTCGGTGCTCATGGCCGCGGCAGCAATATCTGGTTGTGGGGAATCTGTCTGGCGATGCGGCGGCGGGGCTTAGGAGCACACGTGTAGAGAGTGCAGCAGAATTGTTGTGTAGCACGGAGGTTCTATATGTGGTAGTAGGAGCAGCAGCGAATATATAACTGCCAGAGAAAGGTGACTTCAGCGGTGGTAGACGTGGCAATATGGTGCGAACGTGAAATAAGATTACTGAGAAGCTGGATAGTGGCACCGCGAAATGGCTTTACAGTGGCAGCGGGCTTGATATATGGTCGTGCTCGGCCACTGCTCCGCTTGGTTAGTTACATCAAAGCAGGCGGGGCAAGCGCCTTAGTGGGCAAGCGCTTTGGTGTACATAACCAGTCCCGCTTGCCTTCTATGTAGAGGAGCAGGCTAAAGCATCCGTTCTAGGCCAGCATAGCGCCCGTCGCATTAGCTAGGGCTCGTGAGTGACGCGCTCCCCAACAATAGGGCCCACCAGAGTGTGTTGTATAGGGTAGCACAATGCGTCAGTGAAATAGCCTCTGAAAAGCGGACGTTCTTCGTCCCTGATTCTGCCCTTCCACGTGACCAATTCCAGAGTGCAGTACGTGCTGTACATGTACTGTGTACTTTGCCAGTATATGTACCTTTCTTCTTACTCTGCGCAAGTACAGAGTACAGGGTACATTATGCGAAACGCGCAGTATGTAGTAGTAACAAGATACAAGATACAAGATACCTTGGTGAGGCTTTTGGTCAAGCGAGTTGCCCTAACGAAGACGCAACCATCAACATCACTAGCCTCGAGCGGGCAGGCAGTGGATCATCCATTACTCATTACATGCTACATGTGGAGTACGGAGCATGTATTACTATACATGTACATAGCTATATGTCCGAGAGCAGCATGATATTAACCTAGATAGTATAGTTACAAGTGGAGCGCGCATCATTTCTCTGGACAATGCAGTCAACAATACGACGACACTGCTCTATACGAAACACACTGTATGTACAGTCTCCGTGGCTGTGCAGGTACACGACTGCGCCCATCATTTCCTTCCTAGTACCCAGTACAATTCCTCGAAATAACAGTGACTTACAATGACTTCCTTGCAGCTATCAGCCCCCCCCCGGAAAAAGGTACAGAGGTTACCGCACTCTACGCCCTCAACAACCCAGGCACGCTGCTCCCGGCCCAAAACTGGCAGTCTCCATTGCTTCGCGGTGTCATTGTACGCCAAGGCTTTATGTCCCGGGCGACAAGCACACAGGCACTACGAGGATTGCCAACACATGGTGGGTACCGCTAGGAACAAACATTCCCACCATTGCGAGCGCAAGGGAGTGCTGATCTACTATCATGCTGGGGAGACTTGTCTGAACAGTATTTATCTAACGAGCAAGGGGGGTATTGAGCCGATTAGGATAAATCTAGACTAGCCACTCTACCCCCCTCTCAATGTAGCTCTCTCTTGTTACCCGTAGGAGATGGCATACATAGCCATTCACATTCCCCAGCACAAGATACAACCGCATTGTTGTTATTTAAAAACTCCATATTGTTGGAAGCATGTTAACACGCTGGAGCGGGGGGACGATGCTTCACCATAACTTAGCGTGTGACGGTGTATATAAAGGCACACACAATCCTTGTAGCTAGAATATCAATCAACTCCATCTATCTATTCCGTACCTCGTTCCAACACATACTATTGGGGGTCGAGAGTTTCGGAACACTTGCTATGCGAACCACATCAAATATTCGCCCAGGTGTTCTGACAGTTATGACCTAGAACAGTACTACCGATGCGTGAGCCTAAACTGCTTATTTGTAAAACCCAAGGGTTTTGCTATTTAGATACACAATAATGTAGTAGATTCTGAGTACGAAGTACTACTACTAGGCTTTGCTGACAAGGGCATCCAGCCCTCTGAAATCCTGCTCTATTGCATCCTGAGGACTATGGGCAGTAGCTCGTTGCGATTTGGGCTGCGACTGAGGCACATATCCTGAACCCGGATGACTTTGGACATCTTCTGGGCCTACCTCCAGTCCCGTCTTAGGAGCCTCGCCGAAGCGTTCGTCGACCTCTACTGCCTTTGAAGTCAGGTCGATGTGAGGATTATGGGTGGCTAAGGCATTGGTAACGGGGTGATTTGTGACTAGTGGGGGGTTCCCGGGAGGTTTACCGCGTCGGAGCCAGGTAATTTTTTTCGGTTTCCGATTCAGGAGCAGCCGGCCTACGGAGCCGCGGGGGCTGCTTAGGGGATTAACCTCCGCGCTTTGGGATGCGTACCTGGGATCTCTCGGCAGGCTCTCCTTTCCGGAGGTACTGTGAATTCTTCCATCTTGCTTCCTACGCTCTTCACCCCCAGGTCTAGCGTAGTAGCCTGGCGGGAGTAGCTCATCTCTAGAAGTACTGTGAATTTTTCCGTCTTGCTTCCTATACTCTTCGTCCTCGGCTCTAGTGCCGTGGCCTCGCGTTGATAGCTCATCTCCAGGAGCCAGTCTTGACTTTCCCCTTAGCTCTCTGCTATCTGATACTGAAAATCCCTTATAGGGGTGTGAGTAATTGTCAGTTTTCTCGTGTTCAGTCCTTTCAGTTCTCGGTTCCCAGGTAGCAGCGAGATCTTCGACTTGCGAGTTTGGGCCTTCGATCTTTTTCTCCTCTACTGCGAGAGATCGCCTCATATCCCCGAGTATAAGCTCGTAGTGTCGTCTCATATTACCGAGTTCAATCTCATAGTGCGTCTGACTTATTCCGAAGTTCTTACGCAATTTCTTATTCGCTTGCTCCAGTTCATCAAGTTTCCCCTTCAATATACCCTTCTCTGCATTTACATCACTCAAAGCCCGAGTGAGATTGTGTTCCCGATTGTTGAGGATTATGAAATCGCTACCGATATCATAAATTTTCGCCTCACAGTCCCTTTTGTAAGACTGGTACTGCTGCTCGCGCTCGTTGATATCTCGAGAGAGCTCCTCAACTTTAGTTTCCAGGCCCTTTACCTGAACTTTCAATTGCCGCTCCTCTGATTTCACTACTGCTACGCTATTGAAGAGCTCCTCGAGGAGAGAGAGGCCATTGCAGCAGGGTGAGTGAAGGACAGATGGAGTACCTCCGTGTTCATATAGTTCACCAACAACCTCTGTAGCCTTTGGCCGGGCCCCCGGCTCGACACAGAGCATTCTCCCGATCAAAGGCAGGATTGTGTGTATCTCCACCTGTTCTCGAGCTGCCTTCTCTCTCAGCATCTCTATCCACTGTTGGATCCTTTCTTGCTCCTTCCGATATAGGAAAGGGTTGTTCCCCCAGAACGCTTTCAGCGTCTCGCCGCATAATACAGTTGCTATCTCTAGGTAGATGCATCCGAGGGAATAGACGTCTGCCGATCGGCCGCGCTCACCCCAGCCCTCGAGTTCTGGTGCAAAATATTTGGGAGTGCCTCTCTCTAGCCCATCCGTGACACTTTGCGAGAGCTCTTCGAAGTCTAGCGATATCCCGAAGTCGGCGATATACACGCCCTCTTTGCTAAGGAGGATGTTCTGGGGCTTGAGGTCCTTGTGTCGGATCTTGTGATTATGAAGGTATGAGATCGCATTGGCAAGGCATCCATAAGTCCTTTTGAGGAACACCAACGCAGTCCGGCTGGATGTGTGCAAACCCAGTGACGCCAAGTAAGTCGATGAGACCTGTCCCTGGAATTCGCTGAGTTCATCTAGGAAAGCCGCAAGGTCGCAGACTGCTACAGGCCAAAGCAGAAGCCCCAGCAACCGGCCTCCGGGGATGATTTGAGAGTACGATCCAACGAACTTAATAATGTGCTTATGCTCACCGCCCAGCTTTTGAAGGATATTAAGCTCGTTTCGAACCTTTGGAAATTGTTCCCTCTTGTACAGTATCTTCTTCCGTGCAACAAGTTCGCCGCGACAACGGACCTCATCGACGGTGCCATGTGCACCCTGACCTAAATCCCTAACATGTTCCAGAGGAATGCTTTCTGCAATGTGGAATTCAGCGTGCTCCCCGTCCTTTTGGGACCAGCCTGATAGCCTCGACCTTACGTCTGAGGCATCCTTCCTGGTGGACCCATCCTCCTCATCCAAACGGTCCAGCAGCCCCCTCATCTTCAGTTACTTCTCGGACCTCCAGATCAACAGACCTTGGTTTTGGGTGCTTGCGCGGCGGACACGATTGACAACGTAGGGGCTACCCTAGCCTCGCCGAGCCGCAATCACAGATATGTACTCCGTGTATTGTACTTCAATAAGCAGCCTTGGGCGCGGGGGGTTTGTGGCGACGTCGGTAATGTTAGAGCCGGTTCGCGGCCGTCCGACTATTGCCCTGGATCAAGTAAGAAGGTTGCGTTAGCCACATACCCTAGAGTGTAGAAGACACAAATACTGTGGCACAACCTCTGCAGCCGGAAATGGCGTCTTCAGCCTTCTCCGAGAATGAAGTTTTTTGTATTCGCTAGCTTACGAGAAGGAAAATACGTAGGAGGCGGCTTCTAGTCCACCTTTCCAGCCTCCGCAGCGAGTAAGGATAATTGAAGGGTCCGTTTTGGGGGGCGTGGAGAATCGTTATTTCATTTCCGGTTTGGTTACCGCGCGCCTAGAGAACCCATTGGTTACCGGGGTCGAGAAGAAAAGCAATGCACACGTACCGCATTCTGGTTGTTCTTCCCTTTATTCTACTTGTAAGAAATGCGGTGCAAGATAGGGATTGGGGGCACAATTAGGGGGTCCTTGGTCAATAGTTTCAATCGCGGTCCCTGTGGCTGCTGAGGGCAGGTTTGGACCTAACTACAGTTCTGAATTGAATGTATACATGTACAGCCACCTCCCATAAGTCTCCGGACACCTTGCCGCTTTAGCGAGTGTAAGGTGTCCGGGGACTTATGGGAAGTGGCTGTACAATACACACACATCCTAGGGATTCCCGAATCTAGTAGTTAAATTCTGTCCGAATATGCCTGTTTAGCATGGAAACCAGATACGGTAAATCTCCATCACGAGAGCGCATTGATTTGGACGCCTACTTAACTAGAGGCTTGTATTTAATGGCCTCCCACTTCCCTAGTTAGTAGTTGCCTAGGTCAGCGTTAGCGTCCTGATGGGTCTTTGTCTCTATTTTCTTCCACACTTCCATTGAATTCAGTATATCTCGACCACGGTGTGGCCGGAGCGGGTCGACCATCCTCGATACTAACTCCGACTAGATGGGGAAAGTAACCTCAGTTAAAGGCAGGTTTGATTGCGGTTGGGTTTCAGTGGAAGGGCCTGGAACGTTGGCGGGCAAACTCAAGACGGAGTGCCACTTTGCGGAACGTAGGCACCACCACCGTGTGATTGCAGAAATGGTTGACAATCTTATAGTACTTCCAAGTCACTATTACCACCTACATATATACGTACGTACATACATGTTCGAGTGAGGACAAGTCTGGCTTTGTCGTCGCACATCTAAGTTGAGTCGTATCGTTAATTCCCATAATCCAATGCATAGTATTCAATATCAACAGTCCAAATCCCAATGTGCCTACTAGTTAGGTATTTACTATTGATGCTGCAATAAATCGAATAAGCCGAATAAACCGGATGTTGGTATAAAACTTGAGTAGATGCCGCCACCCAAATGCATGCCCATACCCTCATTTACTGGCTCCCATGACCGGTGAACTTACAGTACTTACCATATACGTTTCGCCACCATGCTGTACCTGCTAACGCCGCCGAAGTTTGCCTCTACTCTCGCCTCCTTCTCGCGTATTGCCTTCTCCCGCTCCCGCAACGCCCGCAGGCCCTCCGGATCGTCCTTGTAGATCCATCTCCTCTTCTCCTCGTCTACGTCAACCATGCCCCATCCGCCAACCCTTTTGCCCTTTGTGTCCACGGCCTCCCGCTCACGTTCTTTCATGCTTCTATATCTATTTCGAGAAAAACCTAGAAGCAGCATGCCCAGGACAAGTTTTGCACCTAGCAGGAGTAAGAAAATTCCAAGGAAAAATATGGTCACCGTTAGTAGCGTTATCACATCGTCGGTATTCCACGGTGTTATAGTGGGCTCGGATATGCCACCAGTGACAAAGGAGGAGCGCCCCAGAGCGCGGCGGAGAATGGTATCGAAATGAAGAAGGGCGGCTGTTGTGGCGGGAGACGTGGGTGACGACTCGGCTAGAGAGGTGGCCGTCGATGGAATTGGGAGGGGGACGTGGGTTGCAAGGAACATGTGGTATGTTTGCAATGAGGCACGGATAAAGAGACACGATAAGGGGATGACTGGAAGGCCAAGACGACGGGTCAGGTTCTGGTCTGCAAAAGCCTGTTTGGCTAAGTCAGTAAATTACATTCCTCGAGGTGACTTCACACACGGTAGCCCTTACGTGTGAATAGTAGTCTTTTGCTAGAACATCCAAGAACCGCCCGTAAATTGCTGGGCTGGTGTTGTTGAACTTGGTGATATACGCGTGCTTCAGCCAATCCACAAGCATCTCGCTACCGAGAACTAGGAGAAAGGGGCCCATAACCTGCCCTATCCAATTAGGAAAGATTGTGAAGCTCTTTGGAAGTATGATTCCGCTCGTAAGAGGAATACCGCCGGTGATTTTAGCTCCAAGGTCGCTCGGATCGCTTTTAGTATCTCCGCCCAAGCCTTCCCCTGCGCTGCCAATACCGACTTCGACAAGGTTTCGGGAGGCAATGATTAGGAGCATAAGCCACAGTTGAAACCGCTCTACTATGTCTGCACATGTGAGTTGGAAGAGGTTCTCCTTTTCAAACCTCTTGAAGACGGTAGATTTGATTTCCACAAACTGGTTCGAAAGGATTAGTGCCAAGAGGGCGTTCGAATAAGAGTTCACAGCCACATTAAGCGTGATAACTTGGTAAAAGAGCGCTGTTGCATGAATTACATTATAGCTAAGCGCTAGCAGGAACATTCCGAAGGGCCGGAGGATCTTGCTTCTGCCGTCGGGCTTGCGCTCGAGCGTCTCTCTGGAAAAGAGACATTCAAATACGTCTTGACCGAGAGCTGCAAGTAGCCGGTCACCGACCTAAGAAATATATTTGAGCTACGGAATGTCTCTGGGACGGAATTTGGGCTAACCTCGAGTGCATTGTATATGACATATAGCTTGATAGCAGCCTGCCCACGAATGCTGTGGTACATCCGGCTGGCGTCAAACCACATCAATAGGGAGCAGCTGAAGAGCACTACTAGGCCCTTCAGCAAATCGGCTTTGTGGCTTGGGAGCAATGTAGATGGCATTGATTTCGACCTTCGGTGACTCTGGGCTGTACCGCTAGTTCTGAGGTGATCTGTAGGGGGATGAGGGTGGGAGTGTGTGGTACTGCTATTTTCTGGAGCCGGGGGGGAGGAACCAACGATGGGCTGCGGCTTCAGATTCGGTCCCTTTTGGGATAGAGTGGTATTTGATTGTGTTGGAGTAGAGGTTAATGTAGTGCGGTGAACCTTCCATCTCCTCCAAACCCTTCCAACTCCCAAATATATAAACTTGGTAATATCCTGAATCTCATTCCCTAGGCTCTCGCTCCACCACCGAAGGAGCACACCTAGCGCTTTGAGAAACCGCAATGGTAGGATTGTGAACGAATAAAGCCAAGCATCAAGACATGCAAGCGCTCCAAACCACAGTACTCGTTCGAGTTGTGGGGCAAGTATGAGGAAGTTCAAGATTCTCTCGAACGTAACCTTTGAGGATTCATATTGGAAATCACTCGCGACCGAGCGGTGGATATATAGCGGTGATGGCTGAGTAGACGAAAGTTCAAGTTGAAGGTAGATCGGAATCGAAAGTGGGGGTAATGGGATTGAGGAGGATGGCATGGGCGATGGAGGAGGAATAGGGGAAGGCGGGGGTTTAGAGCTCGTAAATGGATTATGTATGGTTGGATGCCTTGGATTGTCCACCAGCAACTGTATTGGCGCTAATCGGTTGCTGTGCTTCGAAGACGAGAAATGATTTGTAGCTCCATTAGATCTTGCTGCAGAGCTTTTCCTTCGGATGGGTGGAGGAGTCGAAACAGCCCGAGTCGAGAGTCCAGGTCGGAAGGTATTGGAGAGTGGTTGGCTAGCTTTGGTGGCTGATACTGGATCTGCAGTTCTAGGCTCTGCTGGTTTTACTACACCCGCCTCAGTTCTCTCAGTGTTGGTCTTCCCCTCACTGCCATCACCAGCGTTTAGTGTTCCTCGACCACTAGAACTCACACTCTCAAGGACCGACATCAGTGGGGTACTCGGAGAAGCTACATGAAGCGGAAATGACTTCGCGGACGAAGTGAGTTCGTGGATGCGGTCAGGTGAAAGCTTGAGTACCCTTTTTTCGTTCTCTAATCCTCGCCTTTTCGATAGCAAGCCGCCTTCCACGCATCCGCCAACAACATGCCCTCCCCTCAATAGTGGTTTGTGTGTAGCGGACACGGGATTGTCCACCGACGTATCAGTGATGTCTCCTTGTGGTGGTGTGTCGATTGCTGTAGATTGGCCGTGCGAATTTCTCCTTGATTCTCCATCCCGGATACCCCTGAAGGGCCCCTCTGAGGCCCATTCCGAGGTACACGAAGAATTCCCAGATAACTGGGAGAGCGCTGGAGAGGGGAGTTGTCCATTATCGAAGGGTGATGGGAGTAGTGTTTCTACGGATGGTGTGGATAGCAACAGCCCCTCAGTTGTAGGCTCCCCTCCGCCGTTCTCTTCGGCTTCGCTCATGTTAGAAGTTCTAGAGGGCGTTTCGGGAGATTTCTGTCAGCCATGTGGGTGCTTTGAGTCTGCCGGACGCAGGTGCAGCTTGTTGGTCGTTCGTTTGTGAACAGCGTACGGGCTAATTTCTTGCGTAGTCAGCACGTCGCGTCCCGATAACAACTCGACGCGTCTCCCAATGCTCTAAACGAAGAGCACTCCATATCTGTAGATAAATTCTAGAATTTCAGGCTTTCTGAACCAGCAATGCCATCCCTCACCAACTCGGCTGCGTTGGCGGAGACATCCATTGCTGACGAGACAGCTTTCAGGAAGAGCTTTAGGAATATTTTTATGGAGTTTCCTAGCGCCAGCTGTGGTAATTACTGATCTCGCGTCGTGGTTTGCGTGATTGCTTCAGTGATTTGACGGTCAATACAGGCCAGGTTTATGATGCACTAAAGTCTGCCAGCCCTCCATGGGACCAAATTGCTGCAATTGCGGCTATGAGATCGCAGTTAGAAAACCGCTCGGAAGCTACCACCGGCACAGGGAACTCAAGTTCTACAGAAGATGCCCCGTCAACTAACGGAAGAGCGGGCCGTCTGAGAGGAAAGCGGAAGGCGCTCAGCTCTGCCGGGGACTCTGAAGACCGTATGGACGAATTGGGGAAAAGGATTTCTCTACGCCCTTCCCCGAAAACAAGTGTTTCGAGATACACCACAAATCCTGATGAGGTAATTGAGAATGAACGGCTGGCCATCATCGATGAGGATCAGGATCAGGATGCCACTGAGCTAGACGGTGTTGTCGATGAATCGTTGCCCTGTCGAACACTGACTGAGTGGACGCTGTTTGATGAAGAAAATGGGCAAAAGCTGGTCGGCCTAGATAAAATTGGGGAGGAAGGTTGTGATGTCCGCGCTGTCGGTGTAGTTCGTCCTGTGGTCCTCAACACTCACCATCTCCACAACTCCCAAGAACAGGATGAGGATGATGATGAAATCGACGACGACGATAACATCTCCCCTGAGCTAAATACGGGCCATCAGATTCTTCGACTTAGCGCAATATTTCTGTGGGAAGTTGTAATGCGAGGAGATGGTGGATTGTAAGTTTGTTAAACGTCCGACACACAGCGTCGCCTTAGTGCTGACCCTCCGCAGTGAAATCTGGCTCCGGACTCAATATGCGTTTTATCATCTCCTAAAGCCGTCGGGACAAATTTTACCCTTTGTTGAAGGCATTCTACGACGTCTTTCACTGTCTTCAATAATCATATCAACGCTAGAAGTGGACCCTAACATTTCTACGGAGACTTTTCTTGCACAACTCCAGAATAATTCCTTGCCTGTTCAGACTGGAATTGGCGTCTCGTCTTCATCCAAACCACCAGATGAATTTAGAGATTCAACTAGGTCCCAATGGCTGAAAAAGTTCTCCTTCCCACTGAGCTATATAAAAAAGGAAGCCCAATATCTCCTCGGTGAGGTTTCCGCTTACATCGACTCGGGCCTAGATTCAGGCGAGACCATAGGAATCCTAGATGCTCCGTTGCTTGCGTACATTACTAAACTTGCGAAGAATAAACAGCTCTCCTTCGGAACTGATACTAGAGCCCCAAATCGCCGTGCTGGATCAGGGATCGCAAGAGGGAGAAATATCAATGATAGAGTGTTGCTCCATGAGAACCCGACTACGGTAACTAGATGGATTGGGCGATTGGCCGGTGGTTTGTTTGTGCGGACATTGCTCGTGACTGATGGGGGCGATGCTGTTCGAAGCTCTCCTGGGATTGAAGCCGCCGTAGGAGTTGACAAAGAGCTTGATAGCAAAAGCGGTAGCGAAGTTATTAAGGCGTTGATCGACATCACTTGTGATCCTAAAGTCGCCAGGCGCGAAGCTTGGGAGGGGAGAAGAGAGACAATTAGTGTTAGATGGATTGGGAAGCCAATTTGGCGGAATCACGCCGAACGAAGAGCGGTTTATGGTGCAGTGGATGTAGATGGGGATATAATCCGTGTTGGGGATTGCGTTGCTGTCAGGCCCGGCGAGGATGACCGTGGCGTCGTGCGCCGGAAGGCAGAGGAGGGTGATATAGTGGATATTTGGTTTGCCCGGGTGGTTTATCTTTTCGAAGAGGATGGCGATAAGCTTGCGCACTTCCGCTGGTTCAGCCATGGCGGTGATACCTGTCTCGAGGAGACTGCCGGCCCTCGAGAATTGTTCCTTCTGGACTCCTGTGATGATAACCCCTTGGAAGCTGTTGCCGGCAAGATCAATGTCGAATTTGTGGGAAATGATAGTGGCTCTGGCGTCGTAGAGCTCGGGAGAGATTCTGGAAAAAACTTTTTTTTCTACCGTCTTTGGTACAGTGAGGAGGAGGGGTACTTCGAGGATGCAGCTATGCATGAAGAGAACTCCGACGGTTGCGCTACCCCCGAGAATGATCATCAATTCTGCGTAAGCTGCGAGGCAATTAGGAGAAAACAAGGGCTATCAGTGCCGTTCCTGAAAAGAGGGGACGTACACTACCGGGGAGAGCAATATCGAGTGTCAGATTTCGTCTATATTCTCCAAGATTCGGCGGACAAACCTTATCAAATAGGGCAGATACAAGAGTTTGCCATAATCGACGCACAGGAGCCACGTGAAGGAGACCATGGCACGGCTAGCAGAGTCCGCGTGAAGCTACTGAAGCGCCATGATAGCCTGTATCGAGGCTACTATGATCAACTTCAAGGTGGCGAACCTCCGACCACTAGAGACAACCGACGTCTCTACCTTACTGACAGGAGTTCTTTCATACCTGTCGATAGATTAGAGGGTAAATGCACTGTTAGGCATATCGATGATATCGATGATTTGGGCGCGTTTAAGGATCTCGAAGATACATTCTATGTTGCAGACAAGCTTTCCTCACGAATTGGTGACCGAGAGAAACACCTTATGTCGGAAGTAGAGAGACTTGATCGGACTGAGATACCATTTTCGATTTCTTCAGAATCCGAGTTCTGCGAAGGACAGGAAAGATTGATTACTTTCATGTCTGAAGCGAGGAAACTTAGGGGCATGGACATTTTTGCTGGTGCCGGGGGGTTGACTATTGGTTTGGATCAGGCGGGAGCGGTCAAAACAGAATGGGCCATTGAATTCTCGAGCGCTGCAGCCCTCGCATTCAAATCGAACCTTCCTGGCGTCAAGGCAAGTTATCCCCTTGACTCTGATCGCCTAAAGGGCTAACGGATACCCTAGGTTTATAATCAAGATGCCAACCTTTTGTTGGATAGGGCGATCAAGGAAGACGCGGGAGCCAGTCTAGATGACCTCATAGATTTCCGGGGAAAGAAGACGCCGCCAATGCCTAGGCGAGGCGAGGTAGAATTTATATATGGCGGACCTCCTTGGTATGTTTGCAGCTGCTCTTCTTAAGCGCAAGTGGCTGAACATCTACAGTCAGGGGTTTTCGGGTATTAACCGCTTTAAAAAAACGAACGATATCAAAAATTCACTAATTGCTACCTATCTCTCTTACGTTGATTTTTACAGGCCCGAATACTTCCTTTTAGAAAACGTAAGGGGCTTGTTAGTCCATAAGCTCGGTGGCCAGCAGGTAGGGGAAAATAAACAATCAGGAGGAATTCAGATGGGAACTGTGAAGTGCATCTCAGTTGACGCGCTATCCCTGATTGTGCTGACTCCTGAACAGGTTCATCCTACGAGCACTTACCTCCCTAGGCTATCAAGCGAAGTTTTCCGTCCTCCAGGTATGACTATTCTCGCATCCTCTCTGCCGTCGCCAAGTGAATACAGTCACTGAATTTGTAAGGCCGGCGAATTTGGAGCCCCTCAGTCCAGACGACGGGTCATTTTTTGGGGCGTAAAGCCAGGCTTGAAAATGCCAATGTTCCCCCAGCCTACACACGCCTTCCAGTCGAAGACGGCAAGCACATCGATCAATCTACCTAACGGAGTCAAATTCTCGACAAAAACCCGCCGGGGCGCGCCCCTCCCAATGACAACCGTAGCCGATGCTGTATTGGATTTGCCACCATTTGAATATGTGAACCCTCATATACAGTATCCTGCAACACCTGAACAAGCCGGTGAAGAAACGGCTCGTGGGAAGCGGATTCTCCAATTCAAGGTTCACTCGAGCGATCGTTGGGTAGGCAAGGAAAAGCAATCATATGCCTATCCACCACTATCAGAGTACCAACGAAGGGTGCGCAAGGGCGTATCGAACGACGGAGTCCGCTGCCACTTCACAAGGCCATGGAATGACATGGTTACCGAAAGGATATGCTCAATACCAATGGTCCCGGGGGTGGACCACCGGGCTCTACCGGAAAAATTGAGGCCCTGGTGCTTGAGCGATCCGAAGAGCGCTGCTGCGAGACATAACTTCTGGCCCGGCTTATTTGGCAGGTTAGATTTACAAGGAGCATTTCAAACTGCTTTAACAGAAGTTCACCCGAACAACAAACAAGGGGTAAGGGCCTGTTCCATCCTCCCCAAACGGTATTTTCTTATACCTAGTTAAGTGCCGTTAGTTATTCAAGGGACTCGCTGATGTTTAGTTAAAGCGTGTTCTCCATCCCACACAACACCGAGTGATTAGTGTGAGGGAACATGCACGATCACAAGGCTTCCCCGACAGCTACATATTCGCCAGCGACAGTGACCGTGTAAAGGACATGTACCGGCAAGTCGGCAACGCTGTACCAATCCCAATGGCTTACGCACTAGGGCTGGAACTTCGGAAGGTCTTTATGGAGAGGTGGTTCAAGGAGAGGGGGTCCGAGGGTGAGGGTAAAGGCAAGGCACGGGCGTGATTTACTACGCAGATACAGGCTTTGATACGCCCCACTGAGCAGAAACATAATTAATTGGCGAACCCCCCGGGTTAGAAACGGGTTCTCCGGCGTATATACTCCGTACGGGGCATTTATTTCAGGCTGGCTGCTTCTGTCAAGATCTCTCAAAGACAGCTGCTGTGGAGATAGATTCTACAGCGTGGTTTTTCCCCTCTTCTCCTGGGACGACAGGGGTAGCATTAGAACTGGGGTAGCTTCAACGTAACAAGCGTCGGACAGCTGCAGGCAATGTAGTTAGCAAGTATGTGCAGTCGCACCATGCAAGCAGCAACGTATGAATTAGGAATGCCATGGCCACTGGTCTCGAAACGCCGTGGCCGTGGGTGTTATTAAGAGCTGGTGGCTCTCACCTGCTACACGGCACGGAGTAGATCGCGCCAGTCGTGCTGAGTATAGCCATTCTCGAATGTCGCCATCCAGAGATGCACTTGCGACATCCCCTATTCCCGTTGGGGCCAGTCAAAGCAGAGGCTCTACAGCCCAAACAGCAGACAGAGATATTTTGCTGCCTGTCCGAAGCTCGCTGGATTCAATTTCCCAACTCTCGGCCTGTGGAGGGCGTGATCGAACGCGATACTGCTGTTCACTGTCGATGGGTGCTGGATTCCGCAATTTCCTGCTGTCGCAGACAATAGAACCGGAGAGTGAGCGCACCGAGACTCCAGTGTCCCGGTCGTCGTGTGCGTCGTCTGGTAAGTAGCAAGTCCCCGAACTCTCGCGTGTCAACACCAATCCAGATCCCGATCCCTACGCCGCCCGCATCGACGGAGCACATCATGACTGACCGTCACGCAGACGATGGGAAAGACCAGTTGCAGAGGTTTGCATCAGGCGGGCAGAGTGGGTCGCGCGAGCATGGCCTGGTGCCGGCGCTGGTCCACCGCGTCAGACACACCAACTCGATACTTGCCCTTGCTGTCTCTCAGCAGTACATATATGCAGGAACCCAGGCGGGCGAGATTTTAGTTGGTTGCCCGCGTGTGCACACTTGATGCAGGACAAGATATTGAGTGGGTCGCAGGTCTGGTCTCCCAAGACTTACGAGCTCGTTGCGACCATACACGGCCATAGAGGTAGCGTCCTCTGTCTCTGTCTCTCGGAGGACCAGAGCCTGTTGTTTTCCAGCGCGGGCGATGCAATTATAAATGTAAGCAGCTCTCCCGGCATATGTGGGACTAGCCCGGTTCCTGCTAACGACAGCCAAAGGTCTGGGACACAAGGACATTGCTACGGATATACAGCATCTATTCTACCTACGATGTGGGCGACGTTTTCTGCATCGCATATTCGCCAACCCTCCACACAGCATACTTTGGCGCACAGAATACAAGCATTCAGGCATGCGTCCGATTTCCGTTAGCTTAGAGGAGAAGTAATGACTCTTGAACAGTGGTACGACCTCAAAGAAAAGGACTCTCGTCCTCCGCCCAGACCAATACTCCACCCCTCCTGCCGGAGTCACCGCTTCTTCGATTCCAAGGGACCCGGCGGTGTGCAGACCCCGCCCCGACCAGCCTCGTCGGGAGAGCTCAACGCTCGTGCCCAGGGCGGCCAAACTCTAGAGATTGACAAGGAGCACATTATCCAATACGCTCATTACGGATATGTATACTGCATGTTGCTTGCGAGGGGGCTAGGCAGAAATGAACCAGACGAAGAAGTATTAATATCGGGGGGCGGGGACGGGACAGTAAAACTCTGGAGTTTAGACGCCAAACCAGGAGGAGGCATTTCCGAGATTGCAGAATTGGAAAACGGCGACAGTTCCGTACTAACCATCGCGCTGGATGGCACTTTGCTATACACAGGCACGTCTGAAGGAGATGTCAACGTTTGGGACCTGGACACGAGACAAATGATCCGTAGCGTAAAGACCCATACGCGTGATGTGTTGACATTGTCAATAGGTGGTGGCTTTATATTCAGTGCTGGTGGAAACGGTTATGCAAAGGTGGGTGAGTACCTGACTTTGAGTAGAGCCAATACTAAAAATTGGGCGGCAGAGATTCAATCAGAAATACGAGTGCATTGGTCAGTGGGAAGCACACCCTGGGCTTATCTTGGCATCTGCCATCTCGACTTACAATAATCGCCGGATATATGTCACGGGGGGAAACGATGATTGCGTCGCTATATGGGACATCAGCGATTGTCTACCAGAACCCATCGGGGGGTCAAAGTCTAGCAACGGTAAGTTGCAGCAACAGGTTACTTGGCACAAAACCGTATAGCTAATTATCTGGACTTAGAGCAATTGCTTGGTGCCCTTGCCAAACTCATTTCGTTCAAAACGGTGTCATCAAATCCACAGTTCGCCGAAGATTGCCGCCGGGGAGCAACTTACCTTAGAACACTCTTCAAACGCTTTGGAGCAGTGACGGACATGTTCAATACCGACGGTAATCTAAATCCTGTTGTCTTTGCCAAGTTCAAGGGGAGCCCCAAAGAGTCGAAAGACAGGAAAAAAATACTCTTTTATGGACACTATGATGTTATCGCGGCCGAAGATGATCAAGGAAAGTGGATTACCGATCCATTCACGCTAGAAGGGATCAATGGCTATCTTTATGGACGAGGAGCCTCCGACAACAAGGGCCCGATATTAGCAGCGTTATTTGCGGTTGCTGAGCTAGTTTCAGAACAGACGCTTGACTCCGATGTTATCTTCTTAATAGAAGGAGAGGAGGAGTGTGGATCTCGAGGCTTCGAAAAGGCAATCAAACGGAACCTGGATGCTATTGGTGATATCGACTGGATCCTGTTAGCGAATAGTTATTGGTTGGATGACGAGGTACCCTGTCTAACATATGGGCTTCGAGGGGTCATTCATGCCTCTGTGCAAGTGGAGAGTGAGCACCCTGACCTCCATAGCGGCGTCGACGGGAGCGAACTCATAGATGAATCCCTAAAGGATTTGATCATGCTTCTCGCAAAACTAGCTGGTCCGCATGGCCGAATCGAGATTCCGGGGTTTTATGATCCTATCCTCCCGGTCACCGACACGGAGAAGGAACGGTATGCTGAAATAGCAAACACACTTATCCACCGCAATCCATCACTCGGCGACCCAGAAACACTAATCGCCTCACTAATGCATCGTTGGCGAGACCCTTCCTTAACAATCCATCGCTTCAAAGTCTCTGGGCCAGAAAATTCCACTATCATCCCCCGAATGGCATCCGCCGCGCTTTCCCTACGTCTCGTACCTAACCAAGAGATGGCTGCAATGAAGAGACTCCTAATTGACTTTTTAGAAGACAACTTCAAGAAACTAGATACCAAGAACCACCTCACTATCGCCATCGACCACGAGGCAGAGCCCTGGCTAGGAGACCCTGAGAATGAACTCTTCCAGACACTAGAAGAAGCTGTCATGGATGTCTGGGGGCCCATTGGTGAAGGAAGGAAAGCTACCATATCTCCAGTAACCACGGCAAACGGGGCCATCAAATCCAAAACCTCCCCTATGACCTCCTCCACCCTGACAAGCGGTAGTGACCACACATCCGTCGCCTCTACCACTAACCTGGCTCCTCTAACCTCAGACGTACTACCCCACCAGAAACCCCGGAGACCGCTCTACATCCGCGAAGGAGGCTCAATCCCCGCAATTCGCTTCCTCGAAAAACAGTTCAATGCACCGGCCGCACATCTTCCATGTGGCCAGGCGAGCGACAGTGCACACTTGGATAACGAGCGGTTGAGGCTTGCGAATTTGTATAGTAGTCGGGAGATTTTCAAGAGGGTGTTTAGGGAGTTGCCGAAGAAGTGACGGTGAACTTGATTTCAAAGGGCTAGGAGATTTACCGAACAAACATAAAAACCACACAAATTTCACAGGTTTCGTTGGGTGAAATGCCAGCTTGACGTTCTCTTTGAAGCAAGGACTACCAGAGCTATATACGACTTTTTTTTTGTTTTACCCCATACAAGCCAAGCAAACTGGTACTGCACGCAGCTACAAGCCTAGGAGAAATCCACTAATCCTATGAATCGTTTCAACCTTTTCCTCAGTTCGTCCTTGTCGTTTCCGTCGTTGGGCTGGGCTAGCCCTGCTAGTACGTTTTTGAGATTCGGCACTTTGAGAACTGGTCAGAGGGTGCTTAACCATAACAGTAAAGATATATGTATACCTGAGAGGGTGAGGAGGGCGGAGGGCGTTGTGGGAAACCTAGCCACGGCCGCACCCGTGGTTGGATGGACCAACGCAGACAGGTTCGCATTGGAACGGGTGGCGGAACTATTCCAAACTCTAGCGGTTGAGTTGGAATCCCTGAAAAAACTAGTTAGCAGGAGTTTAGTCAAACCTGGAAGTACTGACCGAGCACGCATCTCAACTGCGAGGTCTGTCAATTCTGCCCTCATGGTCGTGACCTCTGCCCTTAAGGCCGTGACCCCGTTCAACACATCGTTAAGACGAGCAAGTATCTGGGCGCCACCGTCTATGTGTAAGACCGTAGTGTGGATCTTAGGGATAGATAGTAGCGTGACGGCTTGTAGCCATGATGGAAAGGCTTCAGCACAGAGTAGTCATACTGCATTCGTAGAGGTAATGTAATGGTCATGAAGGTGAAGAAGTAATTTAGATTAGTAGAAGTACTCTAGATTCTGTAGTAGAAGAACTAATCACTACCTATCCTACTATGGGCAGCAGACTGCTTAAATACATAGTTCTACTGGCTCTCCACTGGCTACCATATTTTCTAATCTAGCCCATTACCTTGAATTCCTTTGATACTGTAACAACCATATGAGAGCTTGGACTGTGGAGCAGGCCATGCTCGCACCGCTAAGGTTTGCAGCTCATGAACCCCTATTAGAGACTGACAAGGATACTTCTTGCAATCTCATTAGTCAACACATATATTGTATATAGAGCATCATTAGAATAAAGCTATACTTGTATCACTATATTCACGAACCACGAATCTATATGAACTATATAACTCATAGTACCGACTATATGCCCATCTACTACTGTAAGGTACTAGCAATGAGGCTCCCACAAAGGAGGCTCATAACCACGTTGAACTTCCAAAACTGCTTCCAACTGTTAGACGGTGCAACAACGTCAGACCTCCACAAAGACGACATGATCCATAAGCAAGCAACATTTGCAACCATATACAATTGCCTAGTAAATAACAAAAGCAACTCCTTATCTCCATTGACAAAGATATCACTATGAAATTGGTACGCCAGAAGAGCGACTTCTGAAAGCAGTCAATACTGATCCGATGACATCGCCGGTAGCAGACAACATCATCAGTAGTAGACAACATCGTCGGTAGCAGACAACATTGCCAGTAGCAGATAACATAGCCAGTAACAGAAAGAATCAAGACAATGGGAGTCAGATCAGAGAACGAAGTAGCCGTCAGGGAGCCGGCTAAATCATGTATTTAAGCAGTCTGCTGCCCATAGTAGAATGGGCAGCAATTAGCTCTTCTGACACTACAGAATTAAGAGTACTTCTACTGATTCAAACTTCGTTATATTGTCTCTAAGAATACTTAATGACAACTTTACGTCAAAGATCCTCTGTCGTCTCTAAGCCGTCACACTACTAGCTAAGCCCTAAAATCCATGCTACAGTCTTATAGATATAAAGTTAAGTTCGGCTCCTGAGTTGATAAGGGCTGTCAGGCCTTTCCATTTACCGTTTGACGCCCGGAGAGCGACGGAGGTAATCAGGTTATTGTTAGGTGGGGCGATATTGGTAGTAGCTGTACTAGCTGTCTTAGGCTTTTCTGGAGCTTTGCTAGGGTTGCGCTGGTCGTTCGACTTCTCAGGACAAACTGGGGCTTGATGGAGGGGGGATCCACAGTTGTAGCAGAGCTTTTTCTTCCTCCTTTCTTCCTTAAGAGCTTTCGCTGCAGAGTCGCGTTGACTGCGTTCACCGTTCTGTTCCTTGGGTTTAAACTTTGGATTGTTGGGTTGGAAGGTTTGCTTGCCCTTTTAAGGAGAATTGATTCTGACTTCATTATCGCGCTTGCGTTTAACGTTTAGTCCCGTGTCGTTATCAATGTGCTTCATGTTTGCTTCTAGTTGGATTGCTAGATTGATGAGCCCCATGTGAGTTTTTGGTAGTTGCTGGTAGTTGCCTAAAGCCCGTCATACCGTCGGCTGTAACTTAGCAAAGAGGTGTTGGTGCCGATGAATTTCCGAATAGGGCGGTAGATCAGTTTCCAATTCTTCTAAGTAATTGACAAACTGCTTGATGCTCTGTCCTGGCCATTGGTACGCCTGATCATAGTATGCTGACTGTACTGCCATTCTAGTCATCGGATCCAGCAACAAGTCTTTTAGGAATTTCTTGTATTCTTCCCATGTAGGGAGCGACTGGATGGTATCGCCTTCGCGACGGTTATACGCTTCGAGGGCTTCGCCTGTAATGTATTGGCTGGCATAGAGGAGTTTCTCTCTGTCTCCTGGGTATGCGCGGGGGCGAACTTGAAAAGTGATTTCGCAATGACGGATGTACTCCTTGTACTTGCGATGACTTTGATTATTATAGGTTTCAGGCTTTTCGACCTTAAAGGCTGGAGGTTGTTCTTGACGAAAGTGTCCAGCCATATGCGTAGCGACGGAGGTCGTTCGGGACTCCATAGAGTGAATCAAATCTATGTTCTCGGGTATGGGGTCATCGCTATTGATCATGTTGCTAAGTTTTTCAATATCTTGTTTTAGCTTCTTTATCTTGAGAGTTTCTATCATGGATAACTTCTCTTTACTGAGCATTTGAAGGCGTGTCACCGTAGGGACGTCAGTGGGCATTCCAGTAGTTTCAACTTGCCGCTCTTGCAAGGTGGAGGACTCTGGTTGTAAATGCGGGATAAGAGAAGTATCGTCGCTACTGTTGCTGCTTGCCATCGTATATACGTCATCGGACTACTTCCCATTGGAAATGTAGAGCGATTAGAACTGTAAGACCGTAGCGTGGATCTTAGGGCTTAGCTAGTAGTGTGACGGCTTATAGACAATGGAGGCTCTTCAGTGTAAAGTCGTTGTAAAGTATTCTTAGAGACAATGTAACGAAGTTGGATTAGTGGAAGTACTCCCGATTCTGTAAATATAAAAGAACTAATTGCTGTCCATTCTACTATAGATAGCGGACTGCTTAAATACATGGTTCCGCCGACTCCCCGACGGCTACCTCGTTCTCTGATCCGTCTCTCATTGTCTTGACTCTGTCTGCTACTGGCGACGTTGTCTGCTACCGATGATATCATCTGATTGGTATCGACTGCTTTCAGACGTCGCTCTTCTGGTGTACCATTTTCGTAGCGACGTCTTTTGTCAATGGATGTAGAAGGCTGCTTCCGTTGTAAGCTTGGCAGTTATATGCGGTTGCAGGTGTTGCTTGCTTATGGATCATGTCGTCTTTGTGGAGGTCTGATGTCGTTGCGCCAT
>JAJDFE020000002.1:0-75000 GCA_021527465.2 Geoglossum glabrum
TAATAAGGTTCAGGTGAATGAAACTTGTTGAGGCGTTTGTTGAGGCTCATAACCCTAAAAATTTTGATGGGGTGCATGTGACCCGGAAAATAGCCCTAATCAATTAGATAGTTAAGACAGTATTATATAGATATATATATATATGTGTGTGATGTGTTTTGTATGTCGATGTGTGTTTTTTTTTTTTTTTTTTTGATGCGAGGATTTATTTGGCTTCGACTTGGTGGATGGGGCTAGCGTTTTCTTGCAAAGAGCTGGGCTTTTAATGTATTGGGTGTTGGCGCCGGGTGTGGCGTCGTTGGGTTCATTTCTCGTTGGGGCGTGGTGGTGGGTTAGGGTATGGAGAATAGCGAATGGGGGAAGAGAGGGCTTGTCTCTGGTATGGTACGACTGCGTGCGGAAACGGGTTTGTTTCTGCGCCATGCAGTCCGCCATCACAGCCCATGACAGTGAGTGATTCGACGAGTTGGTCAACACGCTCCGACTTTGCGATGTTGATTCGACAATGACAAACCGCCGTCATGTCCCGTCGGCGCCTTTTGGTGCCTGCCACGTCGGTGGTCTAAGGTTGTCTTGCCGCTGGGTCACATAGTTGACAAAAGCGGTGATCTGCTCAGCTGGATTGGGACCCCGCTCTGAATTTCCCGGTGTTTAATGAGAGGCTTTTTCTGCGGGCCTCTCAGGTCGGTAACACCAAGACATGCCCACTCATGTATGGGCTGGGTCCGCTCATGCATACTGTCCGCTCTGGAATATGTGTTGGACGAGATGGGCAAACTCGAACACCCCCGCTGGCTATGAGAAGGCCTTTCGTTCCCGACCCCGTTTTGACTTGAGAAGAGAATAATCATAAAGCAGGGACGTCGTTGCTCTCTAGGTTATATTTCTAGTCGACACCTCTTTGTCAAACTTGTGTCTCTTTCTCCCATACTGCAGGTGTTCCATGATGTGGAGCCCTATCGGCCATGAGTCAGTGAAGCCTACCAGGATATGGGAGCCCGAGCCAACACGGCGCGGTACTTTCAATATCCTCTCCACTTGCCTTATTACAATGGGTCTTTGCGTTTGGACTGCTGTTCATCTTAACATTCCGGAGCACGGGACATCAGGATGGGGACGATTTTGGCGCAAAGTAGTATGGTTACTGATGGGTTTACTCGCGCCTGAAATTGTACGTATCTATGAAGTTAATAGATAACATGCTTCTAATCATAGGAAGGTTACTTTCGCCGCATTTATACAGTGGAGGAGAACGAAAAAGTTTAATAGCAAGATCAACGAGATTCTTGGCCCCATCTCTCCAGCGAAGGAAGCGAGCTGGTTGGGGAAATCCCTTAACTGGGTTTTGCGACGCAGCCCCCATCACGAGGTATAGCTATACGAGCTATGTATTCCAAGAAGTAGGCTCACCCTACAACGATATAGGCTGGCTATAGTACCCCGAAGCGAGAGAGACAATTCCGCTGGACACGCAGGCACAGTTTCTATGCAGTCATGGGCGGGTTCGTTTTCGACACGAGTAGAGCCCCGCAAAGCACTCTACCACTCCCAGGTGGCAGGACCCGGGTTACGCTTACTCCAAAGGCTCTTCTTTTCCTTGCAGAGCATAATCGGGATCTCCTTCCTGACTTATCCGAGGATACCATTAACGACAAAAGCAAAGCCAATGGCCTTACGAAGGCCCTTGTCTATACTCAAGCACTGTGGTTCTGCTTGCAATGTATTACGAGGCTTGCCCTCAAGCTTCCAATCAGCTTGCTTGAACTAAACACGCTCGCTCACGCTCTATGCACCCTTATTACCTATCTCCTCTGGTGGAGCAAACCATTTGACGTCGAGCAACCAACCACCATCCTTATTACTGACAACGAGACATGCGAGCTTTGCGCAGGAATGTGTATGCGAAGTTCTATTGGTGTCTGGCTGGACTGTGGACCTCCCTATCCATCCATAAATATTTTCAAGAGATTGTTTTCCGGATCAACCACAACTCGCAAATGGGGAGCCGTGGGACGTATTGCATTTGAGGAAGAGGTTGACGAAGAGGTTGACGAAGAGGTGAATACTTCGCCCCGTGGAATAGAAATCCACGAGCCAGACCTTGTTAGTACTGCCGGAGAAGTGAGAAGTAATAGAAGAGTGGCATTAATTGTAACGTAGGAAGATCAGCCTGTTGGTGCCGAGGGGGCTACCCAACCCACCCCGAGTATGACCGCTAGCGAATCAATATCCGATACAAATACAGACGAAGTAAGCATTACGTTGAAAGAGGGGGAACATAAGAACGGCTTGGTATTACGCTACATAACGCTCAGGATATGGACTTTCAACACGCCACTGATTCCCAACGGCGATCGATCGACACTTACCCTCGACGCTAAAACTATGTGTCTCATTGCATTAGCCCGAGAATCATTCCTCAAGTACAGATCACTTAAACCACAGCCAGAAAAGCTTCCAGATTTTCTTGTAGCTAGGGCTTGTGATATGCCTCGATTTGTCCTTGAGCGAGCGGAAATTATCGAAGCACTACTCTTCCTCTGTGGCTCTGCATTTGCAGGGCTGATCTATGGTGGTATTCACCTAATGGCCTGGAGTGGGCCGTTACATACCCGTGCCGAGCTACTCCTTTGGAGGATATCAGGAATCGCCATTGCTGCGCCAGGCCTCATTATCGTGATTGCGCTGTTGCCAGGCCTTGTTTTATGGCATTTTTGGCGGAGACTCGAAAAACCCCTCAACCGGAGAGCCTACTCGCCCTCCGACCTTAGAGAGGTAATGCTGAGATTACCACCACTGGTTCGGATTTTACCATCGTTTCTCATTCTGCTCACAGGCATCACATTTTGGGGCGGGATATTGCTCTATCCACTCTCCCGCGTTTATCTTGTGGTGGAAAGTTTTCTCAGTCTCCCTTACGTTCCAGACTCTGTTTTCAACCTTCCTGAATGGTCAGTCTATGTCCCCCATATCGGCTAGTCCTCGATATCCGCTTCTTAAGGGCTTTAAGAAGTGCTGGCCGGGTTCAATGAAGTGGATTTGTTTGAGGGGCCAAAGCTCGTCAGGTGCTTAGTAATGGCTTCGAGAGATCCTCAACCCACCGTAACTAGAAAAAAAAAAGCAACGCATCGAACTCAAAAACCCACCATCCACCATCATAGTACTTGCACCCCCCGGGCCGCAATTAGTATTTGGTGTTTAGTATTACAGGAACCAGGAGGAAGGCGGCATCCTTCCGCAATACTCGCCCCCCTCAAATTTTTTTTCCACTTCTTTCTAGGTGTTGCGCTTGCTTGCGGGAAAGCTAGGGGGAGGAGGAATAGGGTTGGCTCATTCGGAGGTACGGCGTTGAGGGTGGGATGGAGGTCAAGAAGAGGTTGGTTGGGGGAAATGGGCCGTTTTTGTTGAGAAATTTTCGCTTACCCATTACCTCCGACCTCCCACTTTCTAGTCGCCGGCCACCACCACCGAGATGGCTGGGCCTGAGCCTCCCTCCTACATCGACTACGAGTCCTTTCTCGACCCCTCTTTCTCCGCCGTCTCCTTTGCTAATTCCCTCGTCCTCACAACCAACAACCCTTCAGACACCCCGCTTGACCTAACCACTCCTCTCTCTCGCGTCCTGTTCGACGTCCAGGAGATCGACACGCACATTCACAATCTTACCACTACGTCTGCCCTGCCACTCTTAGCTCATACAAATGAGGATAGAGATGCTAGTCAGCGGATTGCCAAGGAGGTTGAGACTCGGGTTGCGAGCTTGACGCAGGGGTATAAGAGGCTAGAGAAGGAAGTACTAGTACGATGGGAAGCAGCGGAGGAAGTCCGGCTGGTGACTGAGCGACTGTGGCAGACTGTGAAGGTTGGCCGGTCCGTGGGGAGATGTTTGCTGCTGGGACGGCAATTGGAAATGCAAACAATGGAGTTTGCAGGTCAAGGAAGTGGGGGGCCAGGGAAAAAGGAAGACCATAGAGCGATGGTTAGAGCGTCCAATACGCTATTGAGTCTGCGACAGTTATTTTCCGCCTCTGGAGAAGGCGGGGAGGGCGAGGGATTGGACAAGGTGAGCGTGGTGACAACGCTACGGAACGACCTGATCGGGCCCTCTGAGCGGAATATCCGGAATAAGGCCCAGCAAATCGTCCGTGAATTTTCTCTGTCTACTCTATCGACCAGTAGTGTCAGCGTTGCATCAACGAGCTCCGGCAACGTACAGCAACAACAACAATCATCCGTCGGAACAACCCTCCCAACATATGCACAGACTGAAGGCACTAAGTCCCGGACCACATCTGCCTTTCTCGCCCTTTACCTTCTCTCCAGCGCCCCTACAACCCCCAAATCCAAAGGTGGCTCTGAACCAGACATGTTCCAGCCCGACCTTCTGATATCAGCTTTGCAAGCCTACCTCCAAACCTCCCTAACATCCTCCCTAGCCGCCCTTTCGCGAGCTCTCAGCAGCCTCCCAACCCTTGACCGTGCTCTGCTCGAAGTCTCTGCTCGTTGCCAAAATATTATCGCACTCGAGGCGCTACTAGAATCTACCAAGCCGCCCCAACATCCGCTCCTTAGTCAAGGCACCACTCCACCTAACCTGCTCAGCCCACTCCTGCAGTCCTTGGATACCACGTCGCTACCTTCGCACTTTTGGCGATCTCTCGCGAGCTCACTAGCCCCACGCGTCATGGACATCTTAAACAAAGGTGGAGTAGCGGCGCGGACGTTGCGAACAAACCGTGACAGAGTTCGGGATGGAATCCGAGAGTGTGTTGTGAGGGGCTCACAGGCACCGAGTGGGACAGGTAAGGGAGGAGCTGCAGCAAAGAAAGGTGGTGGTGCAGTTGGGGGGTGGGATAGGGAGGTTGGAGTCATGGTGGGTGCCGTTGTTGGAACTATAGGTCGGTGATAGGCGGTCACTTGGCCATGGCAGTGTATAGTCTGTACGTTGTTGGCGCTATGCTATTATCCCAACAAACAACGGGGAAGATCCGCCCTCGCCCAACTCACACACTCATCCCTCCATGAGTTTGTATTTCCCCTCCATCGTCAAGAGCATACACGAGCTCATTTGCTCTATATAGAATATATAGATATATATCTTAAGCATTGACGAAGGCAGGCAGAAGCTGCGACGAGTAGAGAGAGAGGAAATTCCTCCAAACCGCAAAACAACAGCAAAAAAAAAACATTCGGTGCGTTCCCCCGAAATCGGCAAACTCAAACCCTGGCTCATAAAAATACCAGGAATCTCTCTTTCTTTCTCTCTCTCCCTCTCCACCTCTTTTTTTTTTTTCTTTCCCGCCCACATAGCCAATCTATCAAGGATCCGCAAACCCCGTAGCTAGCATGGTTTATTTAGGTACTGCATATTCCCCCCCCCCCCACCCCCCTTTGTTTGGCTGGAGGACCCCCCTCCCCCCACCCTCGACAAACATGAAAAATACTGTATTGTATTTGCCCGTGTATATATATATATATATAAATATATGCGTTTAGGGATATCCGTGTGTGTGTGTGTGTGTGTGTGTGTGTGTGTGCAAAACAACAAGCTGTTGGAGAGCGGGGTG
Source organism: Geoglossum glabrum (assembly GCA_021527465.2). Lineage (NCBI taxonomy): Eukaryota > Fungi > Ascomycota > Geoglossomycetes > Geoglossales > Geoglossaceae > Geoglossum > Geoglossum glabrum. The sequence goes on from JAJDFE020000002.1 coordinate 5,568, forward strand.
GGTTGGGTTGGATACCATACTGATGCTGTAGTGTAAGCCCCTCTCTCCCTCACCCACCAGTTTCCGCCGTACCATACTCGGAACAAGCAAACGCAGACCCATTCGCTTCCTACTTTATTTACCCACCTCACAGGTCTCGCTCTTTTCCTGTTTATTTATTTTATTTCACACTGGAGAAGTAATCCAACGTTGTTTAATCTAAATATGTACAGCAGCAAAGACAAGACAAACCAAACGAAACAACCCCCTGGAATACTTCACCTTTTGATTCTATCTTATTTTATTTTATTTTATTTCCTTGTTGTTCTTGGCTTTTGTTGTTTGTTGCTTTGCTAGCTTGCTGGGGAGTAATATAGAGTTGTAGATGTAGTGGGGTGTGGATCGATGATTCAATGGGCCGGATTAACTTGGCTGCGTTGTGTCTAGGAGCAAAAGCTAAGTTACGGTTACGGTCTCTCTTTGTTTGTGTGGTCGGTTGTTGATAAACCCTAAAGCAGGCGCACTCTCCTCACAGCATCCGCGCTATGGATCATGGATCGCAAAATAGGGGTTTCCAATTTAGAAAAAAAAAAAAACCCATGTCTGGATAGATACTAGAAGAACCAAACAGGCGGCGCTTAACCAGTCTTGCTACCATCGTCTGAAACCTTGGTCTCCCCTTCATTATCGCTATCGGTCTTGGCCACGAATCCACGTGAAGCATTGGCAGGGTCATACTCCGGAGTGCCAGGGACCTCGCCAGCGAGCTGCTCGAGGGTCTTGCGCGCAGTCTCTGGGATAAGGAGTGTGGTGAGGATACCGCAGAACATAAAGAGGGCAAATATCTGCATGATATGGTTGATCCATGGGTTACAGGCAGCGCCCACACAATCCTTCTCAGCGCCTCTAACCTTGAGCGGCCCAAACACGACCTGTGCGACAATGGCACCAATTTTGCCAGATCCTGCAGAGATACCGTGGGAAGTCGAACGGTAACGGGTCGGGAAGCACTCGCCAGGGACGATGAAAGTGGTAGCGTTGGGTCCTTCGCGTGCAAGGGTTAGCGAATATCCCAAGTGTAGTTCCGCTGGCATCTGGAGCACTTACCAAAGTTAAAGAAGAACTGGCAAAGCACATAGAGAGCGAGAAGCGCATGGGGGGAGAGCTTGTGGTATGCAAAGCCAATGATTACGAAGAGGATGGTAAGGATGATGAAACCCATGAGCTGAATGGGCTTGCGGCCCAAGGTATCGCAGAGAGCAACGGTCACCCAGTAGCCCGGGATGGCGCCAGCACACACGATGATCAAGTTACCAACAGCAGTGTTGTACAGGATTTCATAGACGTTCTTGCCGCCGGCGTAACCAATAGCCTGAAGGATGATGGAGTTGTTAAGACCCAGACCGTAAAAAGCCACATCCAAGAAAAACCACGAGCCTGCAGTCCCAAGCAGGACCTTCCCATTCTTCCATTGGGAGTAGTGTCTGGAGAAGTCAGCCCAGCTAGCCTTCGGGATTTCAAGACGCTGAGACGCGTCGTTGAATGCCTGTACACGGCGTATCTCATCCGGGTGACCTTCAGCCTTCCCCGTCATGTATGCGCTGACGTCCTCGCCGGCCTTTTCAACATCACGGGCTACATCAAAAGTGTATCGGGGAGTCTCCGGGATCGTAAGACGGAAGTACAACGCAATGCACCCTGGGACGGCGCCAAATCCAATAACGACGCGCCACATCTTATCCACAGCAAGGTTACAGACTCCACTGCATTTAGCAGCTGTAGAGGCTGTCTTAAGGGATTCCTTGAACCCGGCCGTGACGATGAGTGCCACCATAGCGGCAGCGAATTGACCAATACCCTGCATAGCGAACACAGAGCCCATCATGGCCCCTCTCCACTTTGTGGTGGCGAATCTACTGGAATTAGTGACATGATTTACGGTAGGAAGGGGTGGATCGACCTACTCGGAAGTGATAATGGCGGATAGGGGGTAGTCACCACCGATACCAATACCCATAATCACACGCCAGAAGATGATGAGACCGACGATGGAAATTGAGGCCGAAGGAGAGGAAAGACTCTGGGCCAACGTTGCGAAGATGATAATCATCAACTCGAGACCATACATCCTCTTACGGCCAACAATGTCTGCTAGCCAGCCGAAACCCACTTGACCAATCACAGTGCCACCGGAAGTAGCTACTTTAATGCCCGTATCAGAGTTGTTGGGGATCTTGCCCTTGTTCGACTTCTGCCAGAAGGCCAGGCCCAACATCTGGGTAACCAGGTTGATTGCGAAGATGTCGTATGCGTCTGTAAAGAAACCGACGCCGGCCACCACTACGGCGCGGACATGATACCAGCCGAATGGGGCCTTGTCAATCTCTGAGAGGGCGAGACGACGGCGCTCATTGGGGTCCACGATATGGACGAAATCGTTGTGAAAGTTATGGAAGGCGGCATTCCCGCCAGAGGTTTTTTGTACTGTTGCCATTGCCTATCGTATACCGCACTGGCAGATATTGTAGCATCATTAGCAATCATCGACGGCAGCTACTGGAGCTTGAACGTATACACGCAAGCTCCAGAATAGGTGGGGTGGGGCTTGTCATACACGACTCGTGCTAAAACGGGCCTGGTGGAGCGACTAGAGGACGGATCAACGTGTAAGCCCCAATGGATGATGGAGGCGCAGCCCACGAAAGGGAGAGTAGACGGTCAGCTCGTACGGCGTCGGGAGTACAGAGCAGAGTGAAGGGAATCCACGCGAGGAGATAAGCAGCAGGAATTGACGCCCGACTTATACTACTCCGGAAGAGCGGCTGTCTCTCTGCACGCCAGAGGATGCATGCACCCTAGCAGTGCGTGGGGCGGCCCTTGGACGAGAGATGGGACTAGAGGGACTAGAGAGACTAGAGGAAGATATGCAGACAACCGAATTTGCCCCATTAAGCTCTTGCAGCAGCAGAACCGGTCATTGGGCCACGGGGGGAGTGGATGGGGGAGGAGGAGGTAGCGCCATTGGGAGAGCTTGGGGTAGCACCATTGGAGCCCCGACAGCCCTCGCCCGGACGATTGATGCGACCGAGCGGCGTTTTTCGAGTGCCTGGCGCTGCCGAGACGGAGCACGATCGCGAAAAAAGCTTGTGTTTGTTGAAGCTTTCTTGCCCAGCGGTGGCGTCCCCGCACCAAGAGTACCAAGCAAAGCCCCGAGAAACAGCCAAGAGACAGTGTTGCACAACCGAACGATATTCCACTGCTGAAGAGGGCAGCATCGTTCGGGCTGCACCAAGGCTGGGCGCGGGGCCAGGCTCCTGCTCGGGGAGGAGAATGTTGATGGTGGAGGAGGTTGAGATCGAAACTCGGTTGAGGTCAAGACGGCCAATCATTTGCGCACGTGGGGCCGGGCGGCGGAGCAATTGCCTGGGAAGTTCTCGTAGTACTACTCCAAGATACATTGCTTTTAGCCCGGATCTACGCCCACTATCGTATATTGGCTGTGCGTACCTACAGTACTATACTGTCCCACCGGCTCGAAGCTCCGCAGAATAGGCGTCCCTTGCTCTGGCAGCTGCACTATTACCGCCTCCACGCTCGCTCGAAGCTTGTTTGTTTGTTTAGGTTCCATCTGTCTGCTCCACCTGGATCGGACCCGGGAGGCCGCCATGGGTGCAGAACACGTATTTTGTATGCCCTGTGCCATGTCTATGTACAAAATATAGGCACTTTGGGTCTACCCACCGGGACTAATACGAGAGCGTGAGCTGTGGCCGGAGACGCGCTGGCGGATATAGGGGCGCGCCCAATCCCAAACCCTCGACCTGTCATCCAGATGAGGCCAATTGCCTCCCACACGACGGCAAACTCTGCTCTGTCTCTAGGCAGCAACGTAAACAACGCGGGAGTCCGCAGTGGCACGCGTACGCCACCGAGAGTGAGTGAAATTTGGAATCTCTCCACACGTCCGGGTTTCCCGGGGAAAAGCAATGTGGCCACCTCGAGCATACCACGTAGTAACTTGCGCCCTGGACCCGCCACAGTAGATGTCCCCTGCCGCTGCTGCTCCCTCACCCCCTTCACTGGTCGGCGGTGCGGCCCATCGCCCCGTTCGCATGATCGACAGACAAGAAGGTTTTCGTCATAATAAGAGACTTAGTCCTTAGCTTGGTTGCCGCTTCACACAATGCGCAATAGGATTATGTTCTAGTCTGTGGGCGTCCTTTCCGAGTTGGTCTCTGCTTCTGTTCTCTGCCTCGCTGCTTCTGCGTTTCCGGGGTTTCCTCTGTTTCCTGCGTCGTGCTCCTGCTGTTTACATTGAGAATTGACCTTTACGGCCTCTCTACCACATTTCGACCAGATGTATGCGTTACGTTGCTATAGTTGCATTAATCCCTAGTACTTTTCATAGCAATACTACACCGTGTCGCTCTTATTCTTACCACAAAATACATTTCCTCCATATTCGAGTATTTGCTATCAGACTGTATGTTGAGGGTAATTCACAACGCCCTTTCAGAAGTATTAGCCACAACTATGTTCGGAGCATCGCATCATGACGCGGTGGAAATGGGGATTCGAGCCAGCCCAGGCCGTGACAACGGCAATGAACAGGAGGATGAGCTAATGCTTGATGAGGACCAAAAACTCACCCTAGCCCCCTCAAACCAAAGTGACGGCCGGCATGTTCGTGAAGCCTCGAATCGCTGGTCTTCAACAGACGAGGGTTCGAATGTTATTACCGACCCTCTAAGCACTCAGAGTACTAATCCAGCCCCTCATTCTGAATACACAGACCGTGCTAGGCCCCTCCAGCCATTGGCAGCTACCGCTGAGTCGCCTGAAGGCAGCTCTAGTGAAGAAGAGCCCAGTATTGGCAAGCGGAGGCCAAACAACATGCAGTTGCAATTAGGAGTCTGGGATGTGATCAACCAGGAAATCCTGGATTCCTTTGGCGTCTACGGCACGAGAGGCCTCTTGGACTGTGAACGGAAAACCCTCAAGGTTGGCCACCTCTGCCCGTCCCCATAGCTGAAGCGGGGGGTAGCTCTTCTACCGAGACTAATGGTGTGCGGTATCGGCAGTTGACCACATCAGGCTCATCCCTTACAATGCACTCTTGTGGCCCAGGCGGTCTTCCCCCCGAATTAGATAAACAAGAGGCCCTAATATCTCTAGTAGCTGTCCAGCTGCTTGCAGCGTGTTTTACGCTCCCCCCTGAGCCCACCCCAGGATCACTCCCCTCCGCGTTCTACTACACACGATGGAAGGAATCCTCCCCGCCAGCTCTCTCGAGCTCCAAGTGTAATCTCCCAGACCCAAGGCTCATCAGCTGTCTGGGCCTGCATGCCCGCTATCGACATGCGCCCGCAGCTGGTCACCACGCCCGCAATCCGACTGTGGTTCCCGCCTGGCCAGACCTGTACAGCGGGCCATCGCGAGAAGAGCTGTTGGCGGACGAGGTCTGCAAACGGCGGAGGCTGCGACTACAGGCTCAAGCTCAGAGCAATGAACCAATTGCTATGGCCACAGATAATAGCGATTACTCGTTTAGCCCCAGTCTAGATGGCAGTGATATTCACAACGACGTGGCTGCCCCCGCCCAGAAGTGCAGATGCCAGCGGAGCTCCTTGCAGAAGGGCCCCGGCAGTGCTACCACCGGGTCATCGAGACCCAGCAGCATCCTAAATAGAGCTAGCGACCACAGTACAAATTCCGGATACGCCGATTACTGGTCCTTGCGACCCGTCCTCCACGCCGAGGCGCATCCCGTTTTTATCCAGCCCGTCAAGGATCTGGTGATGAAGCGATGGCGAGCCATACGATCAGCGTTTGTGCCGCCATCGCCAGACCGAGGGCGGCCTCGTCTCGAGAGCGTTGCGGACCGATGCACGTGTGCTTCGGCGTCGACTGGGCGCGCCTGGAGCGCAGACGGAGAGACAACTACAACCGGAAGCGATGGTGTTTACGAGCAGCAATTCCACACATCCAATAGCAATAGCAATAGCAAATGGGCCCTGGATGACGATGGACTACCGTTATACGAGCTTACGAGAGCCATCTCCCTACCCCACCTCTTGCCCAAGCCCGCAATTCCGACGCAGCAAACTCGCAGTGACTCTCGAGATAGCAGCGCATGGAAACCCCCCCTCCCCCCTCTCGGGGTAGTCAAGGGCCAGGGCCACTTGGGGCACAAACTTATGTAGCCCCAACACGAACGGGAACTCCGCATCAAATCCCTTACGCGCAGAACCTGGAGAGCAATCTGGGAGGAGGAGCTTGCCCGTAGGGATTACGGTAGTTCTACACGGTATGGAGTAGAGTAGATGGAGTCATTAGGGCAGCATGTATGTTGGGCAGATGGAGAGAGAAAAAAATTAGATAAGGTGGGGGTTTTTTTTCCAAAAAGGGAAATACTATATTTCTCTCTTCCCTTTTTTTGCTTTCCGGGGTTTGCTTAAAGGAAATAATAATGCCGCCTCGTTCTCGAGGAGCCGACCCCCTCTGAGCGGTCACCGGTCACGCCGGCTACAGACATAGCCTCGGAAAACGCATATTAAAAAGAGCATGATATTACTATTTGGATTTCCCCCCAGGGGATTCTGACAAAAACTGAGGGAAGAGGAGAAGAGTTTTCTTGGGTATCCCGGTAGCAGCCAATTCGGAGGCCAGAAAAATTGAGAAAAGGAAAAAAAAAAAAGGTCCCATCGTGCAAAAACAGGGGAAAAACGCCTTTGGGGAACCAACCCGTATTTGTTCTTTTATGATTCTTTTTTTTCCTGCCCGCAGCTGCCGTAACTAAGTTTTTCGTTCTGCTCATTAGTTTTTTTTTTTCGTAAAAGAAAGGTCGTACGTAATTAGCTTCGCAGACGCCACCGCCAAGTCCGCCAGACGATAAAACTTTCCATACATAGAATATTAGAGGAGATCGCTAGAAATAATTTATGCCGCTCATTACCCAATATGCCAGAGTTCGACACCGAGAATGTCAAATTTCTCGCCGACGTCGCTGAGCGGTTCGTTGCCGAACGTTAGGCAGCGAGATGAGATGCCCTTTTCGAAAACGTCGTCGAGCCAGAGGCCATAATGTCCGTCTCTGTTTAATTGCAAGGAGGGTCAGAATATCGGGTAGGTGGTAATGTTGCTGTGTAAACGAAAATCGTGGGTAAGAAAGCAATTAGTGGCACAAAGGAGCTTACCCGCCGCCAACGCTGAGGAAGTTATGGCCACAAAGAATCATATAATCGTTCATTCCGCTGTAAGGAAACGCCTTGAATCTCAGATGTTCTGGCGTCATTTGTCTAGATAGCGGAGCGCCATTTGAAGAGGTTGGAGGCGCAAGGGTGCCATTGTCGTTGCTAATAGTCGTCGAGCGAGCCATGTTGGTCGTGTCGGACGATGGTGGGGGCGGAAGGTTATCCAATAGTGAGATCATAGATGCTTTCCAGAGGAAGCACTCGCCAGTACCATAGTAGTGTGGCCCTGGGCTTGGGGGGTTCGTTAGGAATGAGCCAAAGACCTAAAGGAGAGATGAGGTCAGTCTTGCGGTAAGTGCTTCGCTGAAGGAGAGTAGTTGAGGGTGCATTGGGGAGCCTCAGGGACATTGGACGACGAGGACATACTCCACCACTTTCATCTCGTACAACCAACACGAACCCTCCTTTCCCCCTTTGTAGACTCTCACATTTCTTATACAGTGTCGCCAAACTGATGCCATCCTGCTCCAGACTATAAATCAAACTCCAGTCCTCTACAAGCTGCAATATTGGCGGAACCAGTAGCCGAATCTCCTCTGCTAGCGCTCGCGAAAGTAGTTGTGCGGATGCGGGGGTGTCGCTCTTGTAGCCCTTTAGCACTAAAGGGGGCAATGGCGGCGGCTGGAACGGACTTGCATAGCGGCGTGGAGGTGTGAAGACACCCGAGACACCGTCGAAAGGCGTATTCAGGCTAGGCAGAGTTGCAGCGTGATTGTAAACAGGGCGAGATTCATCGTTGCGAGCAGGCATACTCTGCAAGGCGGGGCTTGAGGGCTCGGTAGAGAGGCGGCGGAGGAAACTTGAGACGGCGGAGGAGAAGGAGGAGGGAAGATACGACGACGACGATGACGAGCGAGTCGGGGTGGCGGGTGGGGATGGGTTAGTGGATGGTGTTGAGCGAAGGGAGGGGTCGGAATGGCTGGAGTGCTGATCGTCTATCGAGGACATGTGAGCAAATGTGTTCTGCCGCAGCTATTGTTGTGGTCGGAGATGTGTTGTGCTGTTGAGATGTCTGTTGTTGTTCAAGCCCGGATGGGGGAGTGCACCGTCAAGGGTGGCGCCAAGGTCATAAAAGTGCGCCCCGCCCTGTGTTCGTGCGAGCTGGGTGAGTTTTGGATGAGCACAGGTGAGCATGGGTGCGCACGGGTGAGCACGTATTTTGGCTAAAGCCACAACTTACTAATCCCTTGGATGCAGTACAATCTCAAGGATTCGCGTTAGCGGGCATTAGACTAGCCTTCCCAGAGTGAGGGTGATATCGAACAGGTCTGAACCTTCAATTAGGGTGCGAATCCCTTAGGAATGGCAGAGGCTGTGCCATGAGAGTCAGCAGATCCATTTCTCTAACCCTCTACTGGACTACATATAAGGGTAGGTAGTCTTTCGCGAAACATAGCGAGGAGTTGCTGGTCACATCTCACGAGTATGCGACAAGGCTACCTTCCTGTAACCCTTGGGCGGGAAACGAAATGCTTCGACTTTGTGGGATCGGGAACTCTCAGGCCATTGGCGGGCAATGGATAACATCATGGACAGTATGATGTCTTAGGGTGGCATATTTTGTAGCATGACATTTAAGCCAGCCGGATCAATATTAACTAAATAGTATGTAATTCCACTACGTTTATTTCCCGGCTTCTTTCTATCTCTCCTAATACTTTATTAGCAATACAGAGTTTAGATATCGAGAATGGCTAGTCTTTTTAGCATTGATAGCTTTACATATTTAATAAGTGTTGTGTTATTCCGCCGTGGTGGCCAAAGTTGTTGAGTTGCCAGCTAGCCCCTTTTCAGCGACGCACGGCCTAGCAGAATCCACTCTATACTACAAGTAGTATTCTTCAATTCCAACGGCGCGGTTTGGCGCTACGACACCCAACACTCTTGCGTTAGGAACTCTAACACAGCTCATCCGAACAAGCCAGACGTTTTGGGTATCCTGTTGCCTCAACTCGCTGAAACCACGCTCTGACAAGACGCCCCAGCATGTCCCATCTGTGCACTATTTGCGCCAAGCCCGATTCCCGTCGTTGCGCCATATGCAAGTCAACCGCCTACTGCTCCATCGAATGCCAACAGACCGACTGGCCCCTCCACCGCCTCCTCTGCGGATCCCTAGGCTCCTTCCTCACTCCCCCCACCCCGGCCTCCCGCCTCGCTATCTTCTTCCCCTGGAATGAGCCCTGTCCGCGCTTTATCTGGGTCGAGGTCCGACTGGGCAGGGTCGGCGAGATTGACTTTGCAGACGTAATAGAGCTGTTGAAGAATCACCCTAGTGAAGAGACGAGGGGCTTTGGGTCCCACAGGGAGGTCCTGCGTGGGAATCTTCTTAGGGGGAGAGCTGTCAATAAGAATGCGATTGAGTTTATTGAGCGGGAGTCATATTCTCAGGACGGTGCGCGGTCTAATCAGAGCATCAATAGCGTGCAGGGGCATGGATGGAAGAGTTGGAAGGGCTCCATTGTCGTCATGGTCAGAAATGGGAATAATCGGAACCCGATGACTTACGGGCATGTGACCTTGGAGAATTTTCGCGATGCTACCGACTACATGGCGTGGTATCAGGACTTTGTTGGTAGTGTGACCGACGGTATTGGTAGCAGAACTCAATTTGCGAAGCGGGTCATGGAGGAAAGGGCTGGGAAGGTGAAGGGTGTACGAGTCAGCTGCCAGGGAGATATTGCTTTGCTGGGTGCAGAGAAGCTCATCAGCGTCGATGTGCCAAAGACGCACCCGCTGTTCAATATCGAAAGCGACCACCCCTCTCCTCTGTCAGATCTGCTCTATCATACCGTCTGCGCCAAGAGATATCCAGTACATCGGGAGCTAAGGGGCCCCGGTGCCGACGAGCATCTAGCCAACCCGATAGTTTCAACCCTCTACACCGAACTTGAAGTCAGCAGCGAAGCATTCGGGAAGACTCAGAGGAAATGGCGGGGCAAGGTCGGAAGCGTGCTGTTTGTGGATCATCGTGGGAATGATCTCTTGCCGAACACGCTGCTGGATATGTGCAGTTTTTGGGAATCGGAGGTCTCGCCGTTGCTGGCCGAATATCTGCGGGAGGGTGGGCAGACGGCCGGTAGGGAAAATATGCTCGAGGCAATTACTCCTGAGCGTTTTCAGCACTATCTAGACCATAAATAGTGGTGGAACTGTCATTGGGTGTTTATTTTCGCAACAATAGTGCTTTTATAGTCAATGATATATCAGCGCGGCTACGGGTTTGGCCTGCAGCAAGTGCAAAGAGTGGTGTTCGGTATTTTGCTTGTACAGTCGAATCGCGTTGCGAGGATATGATCGGGGCGATGGACTCTATTCTTATAGCGAGATTATTCTTATAGTAAGAGCCTGGGATCGGGATGGAGCCGAGTATTCATATTCTTATAACGGGAGATTCTTGCAGCACGACTCGACTGTACTTCTGAGTTAGATCTAGTGCTCAATGTCCCAATCTTACTCTCCCTTGGATCGCCCAGCTCACCCAGCTAAAGCGGCGTCACCTGGGTGAGGCGTGGGTGAGTGTAGGGCGCATTTTTATTGTCTTGTATTGCAAAGCTAAGCTCCTCAGAGACCGTGCTGGAGGTATCGCACGCATCACAACTATATATGAAAGGTGGGGCAGAGTGGGCAGAGACTTACCCCGGACCCCCAAGTACATAACGTTAACTAGTAGAAACATGAGGGGCAGCATTAGGCAATGGAGCACGTGTTTAGTAGTCGTTCTTGGCAGGGGTAGCGATTCCACGTGGGGAGACTTACCCACACACCCCAAGTACAGTACATGTGCGTGCCCTACCCACCGACAGCGAACTCCCAGCACAGCACTAGAGCCCCTCTACCACAATAGCATATCCATTGGCTTTTGCATGGCTTTGTAGTGCCTCGATCACTGCCTTCCGATCGAGGTTCCCTAAGCCCTCTTCAGGTGGTAGCAAGGTTATAATGCCGTCGGTCACCGCAGCAGCGATCAAGGTGATGTCTTGAGAAGTTTTTCGCCCGATGACTAGACTATAGTAGCTAACTGCTTTAGGCTGCCCAAAGCACATGAGAAACGGTAATGTCACGGCCCGTGGCATTACTGTCATGGACCCGTGGCATTTTATTGACTACTATAATGCAAACCTGTTGTGCTGTGTTGGTTGCTTGAGGATAGCAGATGCTGGAAAGCTGGGTTAAAAATGCGAGGATCTCGGACCGCCCTGAAACCCTGTGGCTTGTATATACACGGGTGTGACCACTAGAAGCCAAACATCGCGCTGGGTGTCACTTTCCCGCATTTCGGCCGGATCTAAGGAACAGCTTTTCACAGAGCGGTTGAAGCTTATAATAATGGCGCTATCCACAACTGACATGGCCAAAGAAAATATACCCAGAAACCCACAAACAATCGAAGGAGGCTTCTACCTTCGTCACTCTCAATATTTTACGTGTACTATCCTGCCGTAATGGCCGTCTTAGACCCAAAATCCGAACCAACCACTGTCACCAATGATATCAATAGCTATTATATATCTAATACCGCGTCCTCTAGTCACACAGACCTCGAATCTCAGGAAAACAATAATGTACCACAGCCGTCAAAGGAAGCTCCTGCCACACCACACGACCCCGCTGGCTTCGACGACAACTCCCAAGTCCCCTACTTCTCCCTCCCCGCACTCTTCTGGTTCTTCTTCTACAACTTCGGCTGCTTCGCCTGGGGCGGTCCGGTCGTCCAAATCGCGCTCATAAAGGACCGCCTCGTCATCAAAGAACAATGGATCACCCTTCCCCGCTTCCAACGCGTTTTTGCCGTATACCAGATAGTCCCAGGTCCATCGGCATCGGCACTGTGCATGTTTTTCGGGTGTCTGTCACGCGGAAGGATTGGGGGCATTGTGGCAGGTATTGGGTTTATATTGCCTGGGTTTGTGCTGATGCTGGTTGCGTCGTATCTTTACTCGTTGGCGGGGTTGGAGAATAAGTATTTCAATGCATCGTTAAGGGCGCTGCAGCCGATTGTTGCGGCGATGGTGAGAGAGTACCACCTGTGGGAACTGCTCCCAGTTGCCTGTCAAATTGCTAAAGTTGATTTGGTCTAGATTTTGCGAGCGACACATAAGATTGCAGATCATTCTGTGATCAACCAGAGCACTCATAAGGTGAACCCTTACCTGATACTCGCTGCTCTCTTCACTGGCCTAAACGGTGCCCTTCGAATCAACATGTTAGTGCGGCATTAGTTCTCCAACATCCCTCCTGTTTTGAGCTAATATGCAGGGACACCCAGATTCATCTCCCTTGGCCTCTACGGAGTTATATATGCTTTCGTAGCACGTCGCCTGTGGGCCCCTGCGATCGTTCTCTTTGCGCTCCAATATGGCGGGTACGGCATCTATGTCGCCTTTCGTGGTGTCCCGTCTCCATTTTCGCTTGCCCTGGGAATAGCAAAAACTCCTTCACTCATAAATCTCTTGGTGCTCGGGTTGGTAGCCGGAAGTCTGTCGTTTGGTGGCACATACACAACCATCCCATTTATCCAAGTTGAGGCTGTCTTGAGGGGAGCTTGGTTGAGTCAACATGTCTTTATTGATTGCATTGCGATCGTCAATATTTTACCCGCCCCACTGGTTCTCTTTACGACTTTTGTTGGGTTTCAAGGTGGCCTTAGCGATGGTGGGCTGGGGAACGCATTTGCTGGAGCCGTCATCATCACGTTGGGGGTGTTCTTCCCATGCTTCGTCTTTGCCATTGTCGGTCATACTTTGCTAGAGAAGATAGTCCAAAACAAGGTTAGGATTCCTCCCCTGCTCCCCTTTTAGTTGCCGACCGATTACTGACGCATTTTTGCAGCTCCTCTCCGATTTCTTCGATGGACTCTGTGCGTCAGTTATCGGTGTGATTGCTATCACAGCTGCGCAGATTCTGAAATCGAGTATCGAGGGGTCATCCCTTAAAGTAGGGAAGGACTCTATTAACATCACGATGGAGAAGGTATCACAGAGTGGAGCAGCAGCCGTTGTGTGTGTTGTGACGCTGGCAGTCCTCTATAAGTTCACGGGTAGGTATACTATCCTGCTGTTGTTGGCGTCCGGGGCTATTGCGGGGCAATTTCTATTCCTCTGAATGAAAGACGGTAGACCAAAATGGTGAAAATAAATTATTGAGGGGAGTATAAATTTTATTTATGATAAAATTAGAAAACTAAATGATATAGGTTGGGGTTTGAGAGTCTCACCGTTCGTCCGGGGGGGGGGCTGTTCACGAGGATTTAGACATGTCGGAAGATTACCGTCTTCATGTAAATGATTTTTTCAATATATATAGTACTGAACTAGCACCTATGTCCAAGGAACGCTTGTCCCGTCCGAATGGCTCATCTTGTTAGATATTGAGTAGAATAGATGAATCAATGACAGGTTGACGTTACATGATTGGGCAATGACATCATCATGACCTAGTCTCATGCACGCCGGGCAGCCAAGACGAGAGGGGCAAGCCCTATCCGCCGCCATGGCCATACCCACAGTAAAAACTGTGACAGCCAAACACATCTAATCGGTGTGGGGAAGGAGGAGGGGGGGCGCGGGCTCTGACTATTAGGTAAAACTAAATCCACTCTAACCCGGAACACCCCGAAAAAAAAAATTTTTTTAAATTGGATTAAATAGATCGAAATAATAAATAAAAGAAAACAAATCCTTGTTTTTTTAGGGGGGTTTTTTTGTTTTTTTTTTTTTTGGGAGGGGAGGGCAGAGAGTCTCGTCGCCGCGGGGAGAGGGGGTTGGGCGCGAGAAAAACTTAACCCCCCTTCCCCTCCCCCGCGCGGTTGGTCTTGGATTGAAGGGAGGAGTGCTGGTGATCGGGGTGGGTGTGTGGGGAAACGGATGGGAGGTCTCCGCGGGGTTTTGGTTCAATAACGAGTACGAGGGAGGGGAGGGGGTGTGTTGCGTGATTGACTTTTGGCGCGGAAGAGACTAAAGAAAGAGAAAAAAAAAAGTGGGAAGGGGGCTCTTGTCGTCGGGATGTGGGGTGCGTCAGGGGCTGGACTCGTGGTTTGGAGTCTGTGGGGTTATTGCCAATACGCGGGCACTGATGGTGTTTCGGCTATCTGGATATATATAGTTTTTCCTGATGAATTGCCACTTTGTCTGTCACCGCAGGGCGCGCCACAACATAAAGGCGTCGCCATGTCGCACCTTCAATCCTGCTCTTAACGTTGCTCCAAGGCTGTTGCGAGACCGGCAAGCGCCGGAAAGCCTGTCTTCTCGTGAGAGTGGTCTTGTACAGTCTGAAGGATCGCATGGTGTTTTGGAAGATATCTGCTCAGCGGGCTCTGGATCACGGTCAGTGGCTGGCGAGAGGAGAAGCCGAGTGCGTAGAAAAGTGGAGAAGGGATGCAGGCACTGTTGGTTGATCATAGAGCCTTCGCTCCAGGTCGCAGGTGGGCATTCCTAATATAGCTGATCTTTGCTGTAGTGAACGATGTGACATGAAAGAAGACGTTCCTATAGACACCAGCCGTGACGGACTCAGTGAGCCTTCTGCAACGTCCTTGTCGGATGTAGAAAAATCTTTTATTTCTTATGCCCAGTGGTAACTTAGAGCGAAGTATCGGCCGTATTGACCGTTTGTTTCGAAGACTCGAGGATCCTCAGATCTATCAGCGGGCCCGACACATCGAGCACTCGAGTTGGCAGCGGCATTGATGTCTCATTTGGTATTCCTTCAGCTATTACATCCCGCCACCAGCGTTCTCGATGGCTAGAGTAGACTACCTAGATGAACGGCTCAGTCGTGATACTGAGGCGACGCCGGACGAGCGAGCGAAGCAACCAACCCGCCTGCATCATCAAGATACTGCCGCATTTATGGGCGTACAGCTAAAAAAAACCCCAAACCCTGTAAGGCTAATATAAGATTAAGTATAGGTTCTTTAAGATCTATGTATGTTAGGAAGAGCCTTGTATTAGGTTAGCGTATCTCATCTTCATCCTCCACCGTATCTAAGATGTCTGTATAGGTATTCAAGCCCCCCCCCCCCAACTGGTTTGCTCTCGATTATTCCTAGACCGGCTGTGAAGCAAGGATAGGACACAAGCTGGACTGGGGCTGTCGGCGTGACATGCGGATAGGGTTGAGGATGGGCATCAGAGTCGTAGGAGGGCCAAACAGGGGAGGATTATGGGTTTAGATTCACACTTGGCACCTAGGTAAAGGTTGTCGGGACAACAGAAACCTGTGGCGAAGTCACTCTTGTTTGAGCGAGTGAGCGACGCCGCCTTATGTTCGTTCGCGCGAGCAGGCTGAGTTGGCGACTTACAAGCGACCCGGTCTGGAAATATTTCCGTCATCACACCCAACCCGGAAGACCGATGGGCGAATTTGCCCTTTCATACCTGAAGTTCACATCCAGTGGGGAAAGAAGAGGCCTAACATCACCGACTAACTGTGAATCGCATCCAGGTTCACTAAAGTTAGACGATGGAGGAAGGACGATGAGGCAAAGTGGAGCCTTATGAGATATAGCGAATTCCCGCACCCCATCAAGCCGGAAGACTATGAACTAGGAACTAGCGACTAGTCGTGCAAATATGGCGTGTGATAGAATTTCTGATACTGGTATAACCGTTGCTTATGAGCCGCAGGGATCCCTGCCTATTGTTGAGTAAGGAATCGTGATGCTAGAAACTTTTTATCATAGTTTTCCCAACTTCTTAGATATGTTATCACATCTGGTACTTCTTTCGGTTGTCTAACTGGTCTGTAGTATTGTCTTCGTTCATGGGCTACTAGGGCATCCGTTCGGGACCTGGGCATCAAAGAGGACCACAAACGGGGATCCAGGCGATGAAGCGCCCCCGAAGAGACCACACTCTCCCCAGATTTCTGGCAAGTCTAAAATTGCGGGAAAGAAAGTACTGCCACAGCTGAAATCGCTGGTGTCCGGGGGTGCTAAAGTTAGCAGCAAGGAACCTGGTGCTGGTACACCCTACGTGTTTTGGCCTCGGGATTTACTCCCTGCGCAGTGTCCCCAGGCTCGCATATTAGTCTTTGGCTATGATGCGATGGTAACTAAGTACTTGGCCGGTGCCACAAATAAGAACAGCATCTTTTCGCATAGCAAAGATCTTCTTTACGAGCTCTCTCGCTTTCGGCCCTTGAAACGCCGACTCATATTCGTTGCCCACTCATTAGGCGGAATTGTGGTAAAAGAGGTAGTAGTTTTAAACCCTAGCATTTTATTTACAGAAGGATATCTAATCAACACCTCCCTTATTAGATGTTCGCAAACTGCTCGACATCCAATAGCGGTGAATGTGAGGATATCCCAAAATCAACTGCTGCAGTGATATTTCTTGGAACTCCGCATCGGGGAAGTACAGCGGCCGGAATAGGAGAGGTAGCACGCAAAGCAGCCAGCATACTCATGATAGATACAAATTCTTCCTTACTTGACAGCCTCTCACTCAAGAATTCCGACCTCGAACGTAGCCAAGATGTCTTTGTCTCTTTATGGCACAAATATGATTTTCGGGTTAAAACATTTCAGGAAGGGCTGCCGCTCACAGCTATAAATATAAGTCCATTGAATCAGAAGGTACTGTTAATCCATATACTTTCATAGGCTACACTACTTATCTTTACCTCGATTTACTGACCTATAATCGCAAGACCGTTTCTGATACATCCTCATGTCTTGGGGATCCCCGTGAACGGGCAGAAACTCTTCAGGCAAACCATCGGGAAATGTGCCGCTTCACAGCGGCGAGTGAGCCTAATTTCCGAAAGGTGGTGGGAGAGCTGAGGGGAATCTATCTTTCACTCATATCCCTTATTGGTCATAATGAAAACCCTGATAAAAGCCAACTGTTTTACGGTTCGTTGTCGTATAATCACCCGGATGTGAACCTTTCAATACTAACCCGTATTAGCAGGTCGAGAACTAAGTCAAACTGAAAAAAGTATGTAGCTGGGGAATGAAAGACTTGAGTACTATCTGTGAATGCCTTAATCAAAAGTGTTTCAGCTAACTTCGAGACTTATAGAGTGCTTAAACTCATTAAGATTTCCGGGTATGCTGAATCGTCAGCAAACAATTGACAACCCCATTGTCAATACTGGTCGCTGGTTAATACAGACACCAACCTATACCAACTGGATCGACCGACAAAATATGAAAGAACACTTTGGCCTTTTTCAGATCATCGGGAAGCCAGGGTCTGGGAAATCTACTCTTATGAAGAAAACTTTCGATCAGGTTTATTCACGACTTTCTGGGCCAAACGTGTGTGTCGCAAGCTTTTTCTTCCACAGACAAGGGAGCCGACTTCAGCATTCTCTATCTGGGCTCTTCCGGTCCTTGCTCTATCAAACGTTACCTTTCCACAATGACCAATTTCAGTCCTTCATATCTCTACACTTAAATAAGGAGGGGGATGATAATCACAAGGTAGAATGGCACCAAAGTGAGCTTCAATCAGCCTTTCACTCAATTTTCTCCAAACCAGGCCTTGTCGGAAGGACAATCATCTTTATTGACGCACTTGATGAATGCGACAATGCCAATCTTAGAGAAGTTGCCTACTACTTTCGTGAGATTACTATATCGGCCCACGATGCTGGAGTCGAACTTGATATCTGTATTTCCAGGAGACATTATCCTCCGATTTCCCTAACACATTGCCCAGAAGTTCGGATGGAGGACTTTAACGCTCCAGACATACAGCGTTATATCGGGCTTAGATTTGAAATAGCAGGCTTAGGTGCCGATGACCGATGGAACGCTTTAGGGATGCAGGTTCTTCAGCGGTCAGACGGAGTATTTCTCTGGGTCATTCTTGTAGTTGACATGCTTCTGAAAGAGCGGGACTTGGGAATGAATATGAAATATTTGGACAGACGCACTAAAGAGCTTCCGGGAATCCTTGAGCAACTTTTTATCGAGCTTCTTAGGGACATACATCCGACCGAAAGACAAACCACCCTTCGCCTTTTCCAATGGGTCCTCCTAGCAACTGGGCCACTGCGCCTTCGGGAGTGGCATCATATTCTCGCATTCATCCGAGAGCCTCCACCTTCTTCTCTACGTGAATGGAGGGAATCAGATCACTACACCGAGACGGATGACCAGCTTGAAAGGCAGATACGCAGCATCTCCAGAGGTCTGGTTGAAGTTAAAGCACAGCGAGATTTCGAGCTCGAGATGGAAGATTGCGAATCTATTGGCGCAGGAGCAGGCTCACTTGACAGCACTTACGGAGATAGCAGACTCATACAGCCTATCCACGAGTCTGTCCGAGAATTTTTCCTTCGTGAAAAGGGGTTTTCACTATTTGATGAGTCGTTACACATCAATTTTGCTGGTTGCGGCCACCTCACTCTTTTGAGTTGCTGCCTTGACTACCTCAATATCAGAGAGCTAGACGCTTTTATCAACGCGCGATTAAAATCCAGGCTCCCATTACCAGCGCCTACTCGTTTCTCAAACCCCCCAGACCTCCTATACACCGGCGCTGGGAATTCCGGCATTCGAAGATCCAGCGTCGCGAGTTTCGGTTCATCCGCATCATGCCATTCCACGGGAAGCTCTAACGCAGGAATCTATAGCCCGTTGTGGCGAGATATACCTCTTGATCTTCGGCGGACTGATACGTCTCCTAGAGGTGACGAACCGAGCTGCCTTGTTAGCGCAGCTATATCTGTCGGTTTTGGACAGTTTGGTGAGAGCCCTAGAGATATCGATCACAAAAGAATGAAACATAATGCTGACAGTCGTGAAGATGCAGGTGATAAGCTCTCAGCTCCCGCGGTACCACGACGCCCAAGCTTTGTTCGCAGCGGGGGGGCAGACCACTACACTTCACTACCCGAGCTCCCACTTCAAAATTCTAGGAGTTTAGGTTCTATTAGGGCTTATTACGAGCAGCAATCTCTGCCTGACAAGACTGTAGGCGGAATGGCTGAGGGATATCAAAAGTACTACCCCCTTGAGGAATGGGTTACGGACTCCTCTGTGACAGGAAAATCCCAAACTCTGGAGGACTACCCTGCACTTCAATCATATGCTGTGAATAAAGTCTTCATACACGCCAAGCTCGCTGAAAGGGAAGGCGCTGACCCCTCAGGAGTTGTCAAGAAACTGCTTGATACAGCGGCCTGGACTCGTTGGGTTAGCCTGCAAGAGAACATCACAGAAGAGAGATCGTTGCTCAGTTTTGTCGCTGAGCAAGGTCTCGTAACCTGGATTGAGAAACTTGTGAAACTCAAAGGCAATAGTGAAAACTTCGGGGATGTGTTGGGGGACACGCTTATTTCCACTATCAAGCGGGGTGACCAAAAAGTCATGGGAAGTCTTGTACAGGCTGGGGCATGCGACTCCCGGGGAACACCGCGCCGCAAATCACCGCTCCATCACATAATTCTATCATCAAACTGCGAGCTTCTGAAGTTTTTCTGGATCAACATTGAGGCACGTTTTGCAGGCTTCAGGCAACAAAAGATATGGGAGATTCTCGACTGGCAGGATGAGGCGCAATTTTCGCCACTACACCTTGCTATCAAGAATGGCCACTTGTCCATGGCAGAGGAATTAGTAAAAT
This sequence comes from Geoglossum glabrum, assembly GCA_021527465.2. Taxonomy (NCBI): domain Eukaryota; kingdom Fungi; phylum Ascomycota; class Geoglossomycetes; order Geoglossales; family Geoglossaceae; genus Geoglossum; species Geoglossum glabrum. Next base: position 25,381 of record JAJDFE020000002.1, read on the forward strand.
ATGGTGCAGACGTCAACCTAAGATCATCTGCTGGCGATACGTCACTTCATCTTTCTACTAGTGGTGACAGCGCTTGTGTGGAAGATAAGACCAGGGAGTTGGATACCGGTGTTAGCTCAAAAGCCAGTTCCACAGAAATGCCGGCATTTCGGGCGCCCGAGACTCATCTCTCCTTGGTGAAGCTACTTCTAAATCGGGGCGCCCTAGTCAATACCTATAACAACCGCCGGCGGACGCCGCTACATTCAGCAGCGGCAAGGAATTGCAATTGCGGTGTCGTTGAGGTGCTTCTGAGGTATGGTGCGGATAAGGATACCCGGGATAGTAGCGAAGACACTCCGCTCCATTTGGCCGCGGAAACTGGCTCCCACAATACCGTAGGGGTGCTTTTAGATCATGGTGTTGATATAAACGCCCAGAATAAGGACAAGAAGACTCCCCTTCATCTAGCAGCAGAGCTGGGCCACTACAATACCGTCGAGAAGCTCCTAGAGCATGGCGCGGACGTCGACAGCACCGACGAATCTGGGGCAACCCCACTCTGGCACGCTATCTCCTTGGAGTACCGCCACGTTGTGTTCGCCCTTCTCAAGCACGGTGCCAACGCCCAAAAAGGAGGCCGAAACCCACTAACTGTTGCTCTCACCCTCGATGACTCCGACATAGCGAAGGAGCTCTTAAACCATGGAGCCAAGATAGACCGTAACAGTCTTCTATCCGCTGTTCAGGAGGCAAACTATAAAATGATGGAGAGGTGTATCGATTGCGGTGCTGATGTCAACGTGGGAGACATTAGCGGAGATACACCTTTACACTATGCTTGCTCAAGATCTCGAAACCTTGACGCAAAATTCTGCAAACTGCTCTTGGAAAACGGAGCGGATCCTTTCATCGAAAATCAGAGTGGCAAAACGCCATATGATCGCGCAATAGCCGGGGGTTTATCTGTTCAGCTTACCTTACTAGAGCAGCATATGGTTTTTTTATATTAGCCGCCCGGAAGGTGGCTCATGATATGTTTTTTCATGATCAATCAAATGTATTGATTGATAGTTGTGACCGTTATTACGCGTATATATCGGGATCAATTAACATCGACTGTTAAAAGCGGTAATCGATCAAGGTCGATTACTGAGAACTCTGCTTGCTAACGCCGCCTTTCACATGTACAAGGTAGGAGACCTGCGCAAATGTCGATAGCTGGGCAAATAGTGGTGGCCGTGCCAAAACATCCGGTAGATGTACCGACACCCAGGAGAAGAGAATCAAATTACGGATAAAAGAGATGGCTATTGTTATGCAGCAACTAGTCACTTCTCATCTCCTCTCTCAACCAACACGCAAAACTACACATAAGCCGTGGTACTATCATTGCGCATTACACAAACCCAACAAAAACGCCGGGCGGAACCAGATAGCGTCATCTGGGCAGCACAGCTTGGGATGGTCGTCCGAGGTGACAGTGCCGGTCAATCCACAAGACTGGAGAACCAGGGGCTGGGGAATCCAATACCCCCCTTCCCATTTGAGCGTATCGTCCATCTATCGACCGCACTAGGGGCCCTGGAATCAACTGGGTTATTGTACTGCAAAAGCTGGTTGGGGGGTGGAGAGCGATTGGCCGAGCATAAGCCGGCGGCGGGGGGTGATAGGATACTTTATTATACTGCACGTTCCACAGCAGCCGCTTCGAAATCTTCCAGCCCAAGAGCGCCAGGCTCGCGAGAATGAGCACTCCGACGATTCCAAAAACGATGCCGATTGAGGCACTGGTGGGGAGGGGGGGGGGCCGCTCGGTGGAGGTTGTGGATACGGCGGGAGGGTTAGTTGGGCTGCCGGGGGTGGCTATAGGTGGCGACAGCAAGACTGTAGAGGGAGTGAGGGTTGGGGGAATTGGGAATAACCCCGCAACGGCCACAACCTTGTTGAGATATACTGAATTCGGCAGGAGTATGGTTGCTAGAACGGCTATGTCACATATGACAAAACTCAGGCTGTAGAATACACAAGCCACCGATACCGTCCAGTATGTGCTGCTGTTTGGCTCCTTGACGTGATTCAGTAAGGGTACTACCAAGCGCCCTATTTTCTGGGGCGCGGCCAAGTTTCGCCATGTAGCATGGGTGAAGGGAGGCCGATTTCGTCAAGTATATACAGAGTACTCTGTGTATCTCTACTGATATGTCCCAGTTGCTAATAATAAATTTGGAAGAAAGCAAGCCGGGGGATCTCGGTCGAACCATCACGAGTACTCCTCATTATGGGTTACCGACGACTCGTATAATTGGGCATTTTGCGCCAGAAAAAGCGGTACGAAATAAATAAGGAGTGATTGATTGCGCGCGGGCACGCTTAAGGCTCACGATCCTTCGCTTCCTCAAGCAACTGCTCTGTACAAAGGGTTAAATACTCGGACGACCCCCAAGACTTTTACTTGTATGACCCCCAGATCCCAGGATCTAGGGCCTGGAAGTGGCAACGGGGAGTCGATAGTATATCAAACTGAACCCCTTCAGAAGTCTGAAACTCGTACCTAGTTTACTCCATCATCAGGTTGTGCTATCCCTGGCAGCGGCAAGAGGAAACCTTGCCTGAATGGTCCATTTCTAGAGGTGTGTAGGAGAAGCCCGCCTTCCTTGCCAGTATCATCCCACACACCAATGAAATACTGAACCTTATGACCCCTCGCTGCTGGCCTCCGTCTCCCATGTTTGAGAGAACGGAAATCCGACATAGCCAGCCCCTCTGACCCCGGCTCTGTTCCAAAGTCAGACCTTTGCTTCTGCCTAATCACACCCAAGAAAATGGACGTTATGGACACAAGCTGTACATTGTATCATGCTTATCAACGTAATGACTTTCTGCCAGACCCGAATATTGCTAGCGCTCAAGAACCAGCCTTTCCGGCAGGTTGGGATGAAGAACGAGACGTTCCTTCCTTCCCCACGTCACCAGCGGAATACCATTACCCAGTCAATCCTGTACCGCGAATGTGCCTTGCGCGATTCGAGATAATTGATGTTTGGGTTTCAAAAATGCCCAACCATCACCAACCCTTGATACTCTGCCCCCCAAAGCCGATAGGCTGATAGCTCGCATTGAAGAACGGCAACTGCAAGAAGGCATCCGCTACCTTGATCCCTTGATCCCATCCTGGTCATCTCCGGTGACTCCTTCCGGCTGGTAATGGAAGACTATAGGGCATCGGCGCGAAGGGGACTCAACACCGTATAGAGACGATTCGTGTTGCATTTCTGTGACGATAATAAGCTAGAGGAAACACTGAATAGGAATTGGGGAAACGCCCTTCAAATGTAGGCAATGCCATAATCATCAAGGATAATATTGCAGTATGTTGAGGGAGGATACTGCCATGATTTTACCTGTGGTGAGGCCTACATGTAAATGGTCGGCGTTGACCCAGACGTGCACGTGACAGATTATGGACCCGGTCGCTCTAGATTCGGGGTGAAGTCGCCGCAGTTTGCACCTTGAGACTATATATGAAAGCACTGAGAAAACGATTCCTCACGCTTACAGGATTAGCAATTGGTGCTAGTGCCAGAGCCTACCAGAAAAAAAAAAAAAAGATTCGTTGAGAGCCGTAGCTACACGAATTTTACTCCCCTGAAATTCGCATCCATCCAGGAATTTTGTTTATATTAATTACTCCGCACCAAGGTCGGGACGCTGCTCTGTGCTGCTCGCGCAGGAGATCATATTTCCTTTTTCTGCCCCCTCCCCCCCCCTTCTATAACTTGAGGATGAATGATTTCATGCGTACTTCTTTCTAGTCGGGAGATGTTCAACGTGCCATTCGCACCTGCCTCCATCTGCTACGTTTGATATCCGCTATACGCCTTTATCCTTCGTTTCGGCAGCTCTTTGAGGCTCGTAAGCTCCCCCGTTGTCTCGGACACACACACAAGTCTTCTGCTTGTAACCCCGCGGGAGCGATATGCTTGCGCCAAACGATTTCATCCTGTTGAGGAGCTCGGATGGCTTTGAGGTCCCTATCGGTACGTAGCAGTATGTCCTTTAACTGGGTAGCGTATTTTCCTGATAATGTTATGCTTACGTCCAATGATTAATTTAGAATTTGCTGCTGCCGAGTGCTCAAGTCTTTTTAAGGATATGCTAGAGTTTGCCGGTGACTCTATTTGGACTGAAGTTATTCCGGTTCCGAATGTTAGTTCATACCCTCTTCCTCTTTTTCGCCAATATCCTGTTCTTGCATGTCAATGTGCTTTGCCAGGTGAACCAACCTGTCCTTAAGAAGGTCATTAAATGGTGCGACCATCACAAGAATGACCACCTAGCGGAGACAGAAGGCGTATCCACCTCTTACAAGTCGATTAGTGAGGATAGTGGGTGGGATTGGGAGTTTTGGCAAGTTGATACAGACCTGGTGTTCGAAATTATTCTTGTACGGTCCCTTCAGTCATCTATATTGTATTTGTCATACTAGGTCCAACCTGTGCATAAGCGTTAATCCTGTCCTCTGCTCAGGCAGCGAATTATCTAGGTGTCGATGGCCTCCTTGGACAAGGCTGCGCAGTGATTGCAAATATGATTAAGGGCGCATCCTCCAGTGAGATCAGAAGAAAATTCAACATCCAGAACGACTTTACTCCCGAGGAAGAAGAGCAGATTCGCCGCGAGAATGAGTGGGCTGAGGACCGATGAGGACTTTCATATTAGTATCTGGTTATCGTTAGGTCACGGGGAGTATTTTTGGTGGGTGTTAATTTTCATGAGCTTTGGTCAAGATTCCTATACGGTGATGAGTATATATGTATTTACGACTTAATATTCAGCAACTGACGATACATCAGCTTCCTAATGTGGATCCATGATAACAATCTCTGTCCCAGCACATCAAGTTATCGCTATTTCCCCAAGTTGCCAACTTCATAATGTCTCTCCCGCAGCTTTTTTTTTATTTATTTAGTAACCAAAGGAACAGTATCTACCATCCCAACGTGTCTCAGTGCGTCTGCATAACTACCCATCTCATGGCATGAATTTTCATCACCGGGTTTAAAAAAAAAAAAAAACATCAAAGGGCAGACAGAGAATATAACTCTATTGTAAATCCCAATTGTCCCAACAGCTGACCTGCGAAAACGAGATTTTGGAGAGAGATACGATTATGTTATTTCACTACGTCCGACACACATCTTCCAAAGATTGAGAGAGCATCGGAATGGAATATGTTTGACCGTCGGGTATCGTGGAACTGACTTAGAAAATAAGATGGCTATTGTTGCTGAGATTATGTGGTCGGGCTTGGTAGCTTGAGATAGTGGCGTCTGGCCATCGTTATCTGTAGATTTGATATCGACTCTTTCATTCAGCTGCAATGGGTAAATCTCACGACAAACTCACAACTATTTGCGGAAGCCCTGTCGTAGTGATGTTCGGCAGTAGTTTATCCTTGGTATTGATATTAAATGCCTTGAGACTAATTATGAGCTTGATAGTAGCCTTATGCCTATTTGTGGTATTATGTTATGGTTGTATTCTGCTACCCTTGTCTGGAGTCCCCCTCAGCACCCCCTACACTATCTAGTAACTCGACGATGGCCTCTTGCTCGTTTGCCGCAGCCCACGACAGCAGTGTCTGACCGTTTGTGTCCCTGGCTGTAACATCAACCCTTTCTGTATTGAGTAGGAGCTTGGCTATGGCGTCATGCCCTCTCACAGCAGCCTGCCAAAGTAAGGTCCAACCTCTCCTATCACTGTGGTTCAAATCCACACCGTCGATACCAACTAGCAGTCTGACGACGCCTAGATGTCCATTCGCAACGGCCTGCCATAGCGGTGTCCGACCATACTTGTCCTTAGAGTCTACTTCAATGCCCTCGGCACATACCAACAATTTGACAATGCCTTCATGTCCTTCTGCAGCAGCTTTCCACAATGGCGTCTGACCATCCTTATCTCCAGAATTCACCTTAGTGCCCTCAACACTGGTTAGAAGTTTAACGACAGCCCCACAATTGTTCGCCGCAGCCTGCCAAAGCGGCGTATGACCATCCTTATCCTCGGAGTTCAATCCAATGCCTTCGATACCGACTAGGAATCTGACGACGGCTACATGACCGTTCGTAGCAGCTTCCAGAAGCGGTGTTCGACCATCGTCATCCCTAGAGTTTATCTCGACGCCACCAATACTGACGAGCGCTTTGGCGATAGCCTCATGTCCATTTGCTGCCGCATGCCATAGTGGTGTTCGACCATCCTTGTCTTTAGAGTCCACCTCGAAGCCCATGGTATTAACTAGTAGCTTGACTGTGTCCTCCTCCCCATCTGCAGCAGCTCGCCATAGCGATGCCTGGCTACCCTGGTCCCGGGGGCACGCCTCAATACCGAAAGGAATAGTCTGTGGGATGACGGTAGGTTCGTGCCTTTGAGGAGCTGTCTGTGGAGATGGTTCTTGAAAAGGAAATGAAACATTGCTACCGGTGAATGATGAGATGTTCCTGAAGGTTTTTTCAGCCGGGGTTGCAAACGCCAATCTTGTTCCAGGAAGGCCAGCTACAATATGACCGACCAGACTTCCAGTCTCTGGATCAAGCAACCAAGAACCACAGTCACCAGGCTCTTCTGAGTCTGTCAGTATCAAGTAAGGACTGGATATAAACTAATTTCACTAACCTAGGGAGCGAGCAAGGAGAATAGTCGGCATCTCCTCCATCTCAAATGCACCAGATAACCGAACAAACGAGGGCATTTCCAGAATCCGCCCTTTGATATTCCCTGAGCCGGTAACTGCCCATACTATTCCTATGAGAGGCCATTTGGCAATATCTTTTGGCCGAAGCACCTTGGGGGGAGTAGTCTCGGATATGACGACTTCATTCGGAAATATGAAGTCCGGATCTTCGATCTCGATTATGGCCCAATCGCGGCTATCCCGATGCGTATCAGAGGTCATTGACCTGCCCACTTGGTATGCTAGCGGACCCAGTCGTGAATCACATTCTGGTATCTCTGATTTCCGAGTGTCTATGGGAGTTTCTCTCGCACGGGGTGTGAATAATGTCAAATCAGAGAGAAGGGAAAATAAAAAACGTGAACCGTCTGGATCTTCGTCAAAAGCAAGATCCGTTTCCTTCTCAACATGGAGCGGGAGTAACCCTTCTCGGAATACATGGTCCACTGTTATGCCGCGTACTTTCTCCCCAACCATTAGAACACCACCTAGGGTTGCTCGCCGAAGACTGTTCGATTCTGAACGCCTAATGGCGATTGGAGCGCCACAGGGATTCTTGGAGTCCCGGGACCGGTAAGTGATGCCGTTGAGCAACTCCTGGTTTTGAGATTCTCCTTCTGCCCCATATTCCGTGGGTTCGGTATTTAATGAATTTACTCGTACACCAGGAGCGATGCCTCCATGCTTCTTAATGATATCCCTAACCACATCTCGAATCCTTTTGTTCCGGTGACAGAAGACGATGGTTGGACGAGCTCTATCCGCTGATCTTCCCACCATCCAGCCTTCCAGGCCCCTTATATTTATCGGAGCCGGCTCGGCGATCGATAGCTGATACTCGACAACTCTCGCGACGCGCGCTAGGGATATGGCGTTTTCGGCGCGCGATCCGTGACGAATGCTCCAGCAATTCCAATGTTGGACTTTCATTAGTAGCTGGTCGACAGGAGAGGGGGCCTCTGACCATCCATGCCAGCTCAGAAAGTTGTGAGCAGTTCTGTCAAATCCTAAAGATGACATTTTCTCAAATTCTCAATCAGAATGTTAAGAGCCAACCCTCGTTTTAGGTGGTGGGGCAGATTGTGTATCTCTGGATGCCGAGCCATGCTTGGCAGTTTCACCGTCGACATTGTGGCTGAGCTGAAGAAACAAATGTGGCGATCTTCTCATTAGAGACTTCCCCTGCAAACCCTCATGTCGACTTTAGACAACAAAGTCTCTGATCTTTCATCAGAGAAAGCCAGGGAATCAGACCTAAAGCTCGCTATCATCAATCGTCTTTGGGACCAATCCCTCGATGGCAAAGCTCTGGAAGATGCCTATTACTTCGAGGCTTACTTCTCACATTATATAAGTAGAGGCCGAAACCCAGGATCAATTACTCATAGTCAGGTCCTAGAGATTACTGGCCTACTTAAGGACAGGAACCTTGACCGACAAGCTATCAGAATGCGATTTCGCGATACACATTCGCAAGATCCTGACTTAACTGATGATCTGATTGATAGTTTGATCGATGCGGCAGTACACCTATGGCTCATGATATATACTACAAGCTCGAGAAATCTTAAAAGGTCGTACCTTTCTGGAGTATCGCATTTTTATTGGGAGGACTCGAAGAGCTTGAAAGACCTAGTTGAGCAAAATGTGTTTCCAAAGCGAAGCTTGGACGGGAACAAACGACTGCCAGCTCAGTTCGACGTACTCTATCTTGAAAAGATTGCGGACATAAAGGTGTTCTGGACCAACAATCTCGCCGATCATTTGTCGATGACACACAATGATAGTCGAGTGATTCTATTTCACCATGCCGCTCTACTGCGGTATATGCAAACGTATGTTTTTTTCCATCTGAAAAGCTTTGATCTTTGTAAACTAATACTCTACAGCCATGATATCTTTTCTCGAGATCTACTCACCGAGACCCTCAAAACTCTCCGGATCTTACTTCCTCCGACCGCAGAGAATATGCATGCATGGTTTGACAAACAACAGGAGTTAGTGCGAGAAGGGACAGAGTGTCCAGTACTGGACCCGCTAGTTCTCGAAACTAATGACGTTGATGTTACAACACGCAAACTTGATCAGTTTGTATATTGGGGCGAGCGACTGGAATACTTGCTGCAGGTCTATGATGAGCATGAACCGAAGACCCTTATTCAATGGATTAGAGACGATCGAAGGCCGGCACAGAGGTGGACTTTCTGGATTGCAGCTCTTGCCTTTGTAATCGCAACATTATCGCTTGTAGCTGCAGTTCTGCAGACTTGGGCTTCTCTGGCATCATACAGTACGTCGGATGACCGGATGACAATTACTCCCTGTCTAACGTGTTATAGAACTTGTTCAAGCCCAGGCTGGTGCTGCTCCTGCTCATTCGACTTTGTGAGTGCCACTAAGACTGGCAGAGCGATCTATGCAAAGATGGTCATAATTTTGGATCTTTCGCTGTGTGCCCCCCCTGCTACTACATCACTACTTTGATTTACACCCTCACGTTCACTATCATCGGCCGTTTCCTTATAAATGCCATTGCCATGGGCTCTTCACGAATGCTACCGGCTGCAGGGCAGATGGTAACTCTACTGGGGGCATTGCGGGATCTAGATCAACGGGTCAGCAATGCTGAAAGCTGCTGCTTCTGTGTGTGCTGGGGTTATATATATATATATATACATATGAATATGTTGCTTATTCCCTTGTGGTTCCCGTGCCACCAGGTTGGTACTCTAGGTAGCCCGAGTCGAAATGCGGATCGCGCGCGTACATGGAGGGTGGCCAGACGGAGCAACATGTCGAGTTCCCGGAGTGGGAGCATTAATACCCAGGATGGGCTTGAGGATGTGCGACAGGTCCTACCCCAAATATTGAGAACGGCCATAAGCGGAGGCCGGGGAAGCAGCACTGGTCACCTGAATCCTCTTGTTCAGAGTTGTGGCAGACATCTACACTAATGACGGCTTGCGTAAATCTCGGGGTTTACCTGGGGGTATCTAGAGTCCAAGACCCCGGAAATGGAATACCTGGACCCGCACGAGGCACTTACAACGTATCTATGGGTATTAGGTGTCCCTGTGCGTCACAGACAAGGCCTGCTCTCCAGGAACACCCAATACCCATTAGATACATTTGTAGGCTGCTGTCGATTGATTCGAACTTGTGCCTCGTAATCTATTTAAGGTTAACGTTAGCGAACGATGGGGATTAAATAACCTTAACCAAAGCCAACGAATCAATGAGGATATATCCCCAGACAGACCCAAAACCGCCTATGCAATCCTGAACCTCCGCTTGCCCTCGGCCGGCCTATCAAACAACCTCCTCGCAGGGGGTCCGAGTAAACCGCGACTAGAATTAGTCTACTGGTTAGCAAGGTTTTTTTGCTGTCGAGTGATTCTGTCTTGTTACCTTCGTGTCGTGGGTGCCTGACCGATAATTATCTGCGATGACTAAAAGTAATGTGGGGTTTGCACCTGACATCAGCCCCAAGCACTTACTTTGTGTGTACATGTACAAGTACATCTATACAGTATACATTTATTTAATACGGTTTATCCTACTCTGTCTCAGTCCTACAAGGGAGGGGATTGTCCCAAGCATTTAATTTCAAGACACGGATTTCTGTTAGAAGCTCAACCCGTCCTAGGCCTTCCAAGCCTGGAATAACCCGTGGATGAAGCCATGGACCGTCTGGGCCAAAGGCCCCTTGGTCCTCTAATGACCCAATGTCTCTGATCCACTCAACGATCCAAGCCGTCCGGCACATTCAATGACCAAAGACCTCTTGTCCATTCAGTGTCCTAGCACGGGGGCGTGGTAGCATGAGGCAGTGCTGCTGTGAGGGGAAGGGTGGAAAGTATCGCCAACCTCTACCTCCCGGTTTGGAAAAGGAATGTATCCGAAGTGGGCAGTGTTGTGTAACGGAGGGAATATAAATTGAGGGTAATATCCTCCCCGTTGAACTCCAGTCGGTACTTCGTCCTTACACAACCAGCAGCTCCCTTCCCTTACTCGATATTCAAGGAAATCAACAAAAGGCTTGCCCTCGAGAGTACTTTCTACCTTCTCTTCTCTCCTCCCTCGAGTTCTCCAATTTGCCAAAGCTATGAAGATCACATCAACTACTCTTGTTTTGCTTGCCGCCGTATCCGGCGTGATGGCTGACAACTGCAAAACGGGTCTAAACTACTGCGGATACGGTCTCCTCAAGAAGGGTGGGTAACCCCAAATACAACCGCCATCTCTAGCGATACTCAAAGCTGATACTCTTTCTTTTTTTTTCTTGTTTCCTGCAACAGGCAATTACCAAGGCCAGATCGACCAGGCTCTGCTTTGCTCGGGCCAGAACTCCAACAATTTCCGCGACGCCCTTTTCCATTGCGTCGGTGGACCGAGCGGACTCGTGACGTTTATCAAGAAATGTAACTCGTGCGAGGATGGCGGGTCTGGCAGGAACGACTTCTGCTAGACGCTAGAAGGGGCTTCGAGGGGGGCTAAGCAGCAGGTTTCTGACAGGGGCTAGCGTATTTTACATTCAAATCTTCTCGCTGTAGGATATGGGTGTTGTAGGACGTGACATGTTTGATAGGGTGTGTAAGAGTACCGTCGTGTTTATCCATGTACTTGTACAGAGTACTTAGAAGGTCGTTCTCTCCCGTGACTGGTGCGCATCTTAGATTGGCGTGTGGCTGTGTCCCTCTCGCCACTTTTACACGAAATTCATTGAACACTTCAGACTATACATGAGGAATTGACGCGAGAAAAATACGGCAAACGCTAAACCAACTAACTAGACCTACTATGTACGTGAAGAGGGGCTGAGGGCCAGGCTGAGCTATGGGCCCTCGCGATGGGCCACCGTAGCCTCCTCAATCGCGCTGGGTCCATATGTTTGGATGCCTGTGCCTCCAATCCGACATCTACGTGTAAAGATGGTTGGGACGACAGCCCCACCAGCGGTCCGGCCACTCTTCTCCACCATTTTGGACCAGCCGCCCAGCTGCGTGGAGTTCTCTCCGGTGGCCACTTCCTTGTTCGTGGTTGGCACTTACCATCTGGAGGAGCAACCGGCGCATGGCGAGAGAATGGGAGAAGAAGCTCCTGGAGGTCTTCCTGTGGACGATGAGCCGCCTATGCCACCACAGTCACGGAGCGGATGTCTTGTGTTGCTCACCCTTATGGATGGCAATCTCCATGCGTAGGCCCCCCAATGCCATGGACTATGGACCCCCCTATGATAGGGCTGACCTGCTATCCAGCGTCAAAATCCAGACTTTGTTAACTGCGTCTGCTGTGCTAGACCTACATTTCTCGCCCCATTCCCCAACATCCTTTGCAGTTGCGACCTCCACCGGCGCGATATCTATCTACACCCTCAGCACGGATTCTCCATCCCCAGTGATAACTCACGACCACACTGCCAAGATCTTTAGCACGTCGACGCTCGTCTTGGCCCTCGCATTCCATCCCACCGACCCTTCTCTAATAGCCGGGTCTCTATCCACCGGCTCAATTGCCCTTACAAACCCAAGTGCAAATACAGTTCTCCACCTCCTGCCCGCCCACTCCCTTGAAGCTTGGACTCTGGTATTTTCACCCACGGCGGAGAAACTCTACTCTGGGGGTGACGATTGTGCAGTCACGCAATTCTACATAGACCTCGATGGGCAGGATGCACCGACCAAATCATGGAGTGACCGCCGCAGCCACACCGCGGGTGTAACGGCAATCTTACCATATCCGCTCGATGAGCAGATCTTAATCACAGGCTCTTACGACGAGCTCGTGCGCGTATATGACTGTGCCACCCGTCGGGTTCTCGCAGAGAAAAAGGTCGCAGAGGGTGGTGGAGTATGGCGCCTAAGGCTCATCTGTAGCCAGGAGAACGACCAAAGCCGGTGCCTGATCCTGGCAAGCTGTATGCATGCTGGTTCACGTGTGCTGGAGATTGTGCGGAATGAGGGTCGAGATGGGGACTGGGAGATTGTGGTGCTAGGAGCATTTGACGGACATCAGAGCATGAACTATGCTAGTGATGTGAGGCCCTACAAGGATGGTAGGGGCTTGGTAGTGGTATCAACGAGCTTTTATGACCGCCTGTTGTGCGTGTGGAGGTTTGACGAGTCGTCTTAAGAGTATGCATCTGTCGGCGACATGATCGGTAGATATAAAGGGAACAACGCCCACGTCAGATCTAATATAATACAATGCAGACCACGCCTCCCTCCATTAGGGTTTCCCCTTATATCTGAACATGATATCCAATCCCTACACAATTGTCTCCAGCTCCCTCGCATAGCCTATGGCATTCTCAATAACCGTTCCGCTGGCAACCAGAATCTCTTTTTCAGTTTGGGCGCCCTGCTCCTGTTGTAGCGGGAAGTAGATACGTCCATCACGCACAACCCAGCCACGAGCCTCAGCAAATGCAATGACGCTGCCTTCGCTGTCAAGGAAGAGCAGATTCTTAGCATTTGAGATAGGAAGCGATGTGTAGGCTTTCTCCGAGCATGAGGCAATCTCAGAGCGGATAGTGCCAATAAGGACCTGTGACCGCAGAGGGCTGACCTTAGTATCCATCCCGCACCTAATTGGGGATTGTGTGTAGGGGTGGTAGTGGTTCCCCCAGCGCAGTAGTACCTCAGCTGAGAAGTGGAAATAATGAACCCACCTCTGAAAACACACCATACTCTTCACTAGGCACTCTTTCACTCTTCGTAGCGCCCCAAACCTTATCATAACTTCCCTCCATAAGCCACTGCTCCAATTTAACCGGATACTGAATAAACACATCCTCCTCAAGCGCCCGTGCATCCTCGCTCACCTCCAACGCTTCCAACAATGTATGAAATCCGGCGTAATCACCCTGGCTCAGCAGCAAAAGCAGATACAAACCCGTAATCTTGCTTTTGTTACCCCCGGCACCGGGCAGCCGCGATAATGGGAGGTCGTAGAAGGGCTGGAGCTGCTGCACGTAACGTGTAAAGCCCTCGGGGTCTTGTTGGCGAATGGATGTAAGGGCGCCTAGCTCGAGGGTCTCGCGGGCGAGAGCGAGGGCAGGTTGGGGCGTTGTGGGGGTAGGAATTAGGGCGTTGAGAGAGAGAAGAGCGAGCTTGGCTTTTGTGAGGAGGGTTGTAGCGGCTGCGTAATCGCGGTGTGAAAGGCAGGTATGGATCCGTTTAAGGATTGTGGTGAGATCAGCGTCAGACATTGTAAAAGGTATGCAGGGCGGAGGGTTGTAGATCTGTAGGGATTGTTGGTGTCGATGGAGAAGGAAGGAAAAGCCCAAGCTTGGTTGACGGCTGTAGGTCACGTGTATAGATCATATTTATAAGTGGGGGTTTCAAATTCGATTTTTTAATTTTTTTTTATTTATTATTAATTTTTTAAGAAAAAAAAGAAAAAAGAAAACAGATCACCACCCCGATGATGCATGTGTGTTTTCCGTTGCCGTGCCCCCTAGTCAGCAAGACACGAAAGTACCTGATGCACTAACGCCAGGGCAATTTAGCAACTGGGGACTGAGAAGAGATGAAATGAAACCACCCCGTGATGTGAGAAGAGGAACGTGTAGGAACTGGAAATATCAGAGACGAAAGGAGACTAAATCCAAACGCCTCTTGGAATAGCCAATGGAGATACCTGGCTATTTCCAACCATGAAGACGAATGCACGTTCTATGATCATCATAGATCTTGAAAGTTGGATTCGGGTGGGGGTCAATCAGTGTGTCATAACACATGAGTTCATGCAGTCATTAGTGGAGGCCGTTCCCCTGCATCATTCCACGAGGACAATGAATGAGATGTCTTTAATCATGCGTATGTAAGCACCGCGTCGTGCAGTGAGCTTTTGTTCGCCGTTCCCGTATGCCGATTTGAGTGAAAAGTAATATGCCACCAGATCCATGTTGGACTGCGCGTGTGCAATTGAAAAGCAGTGTATCCCCAGCCTAAAATACGTTGTGCATCTAATTCACGGTGGTTCAGCGATGGAATAGAGACTCTATCTCCTGTAGATACTCTTTCCCGTCCTTGGTTTCCCGACCAGAAGTGTCGTTGCGTCCAGAGCTGATAGCACCTAGGTGGGGTGAGCGGCCTCCAATAGAGTAGTTATATACACCGCTGGAACGTTTGTCATCTTCGTCCTCCATAGAAAAGACACAGTCACCCTGCTCCTCATCAATAGAAGAAACAAATCTGCTGGCACCAATGCTAGAGGAGGATACAGCTCGATCCAGTCTGCTGGGATTGGCTGAGTGTTTGGATCCAAAGGATACCGCACTAGGATAGAGCCCTGTTTCGTTGCCCGAGGATTCAGCTCTTGATAAACGTGCACGTTGCAACTGCTGAGAGATGGCAGACATCGACGACTGGCGAGGGGGTGAAGCAAAGTAAGGAGAAACATCACCAGACGTTCGACCGCTGACTGCACGCAAACTAGGACTTGCTCCTGGGTGAAGAGAGGAATTTCGTAGAGGAGAGCCTACGTGTCCCAAACCTGAAGCAGGGAGAGAACTATCCTCTTCTTTCTTGTGGCGGGTGAAAAGTGGTCCAAAGCGTGATGGACTGGAAGCTGTGGGTGATCCAACCTTGCTTGAAGATTCACCAGGTGTTCCAACACCATTAAGGCTCAAGCGTTGAATTCCAGGAACATCTTCCTCCGTTCTCGAGAACCTCCTCATCTTCTCTTGTGGTGTGAGCAGTTCATGCAAGGCGTGTGGAAGAAAATCTTCTTCAAACGTAAAGTTGCCATCCCAATCATCGATCATGCCTGGCCTGGGTAAACTGGACGACATCACCTTTGGTTTTGAGTACCGTTGTGAGTGCATAATGCGCTGTCCAAAAGACTCCTCGTAACCAGATGGCGGGGATTGGCCCATGTCAGTTGGTTTGCCACGCGTATCATTTCCGAATGCAGAATCATGGAGAGACTTTAGCGCATCAGATGGCTGATTGCCTTTAAGGGACAGAGAAGGAGGAGAAGAGTCCATGCCAAACTTCGAAGGTACCGATGCTGCGATAGGTCCATGGCGAGCAAACCAAGAAATCCCATTGCTGTCCAATGAGGCTGGGAGTGGTGCATCCAGAACGCTTAGGCCTTTAGCGGCAGGGGACATTGGCAGACGGCCCTCATCTCTGGGGGAACCATACTTTGAATCTGGGAGAGAAGGTGGGAATCCGTTGTCGATATTCCTAATAGCGTCCACACCCTTACTCGGCTGGTTGTGCACGTGCTGGGGGTCCTCCTGGCCTTGAAAAGAGTAGCCCTGGTGACCGAACGGAAGCATGTTTGCCTGGATGAGTGAGTTGTGTAGCGCAGAGCCCTGGTTGTTGAAATTTTCGGGATTAATGCGACCTCCGATGTTGAGGGGAGCACTGGCCAGCGGCAAATTCGACCGGTTCACTCGCCTGCCATCGGGAAGGATGTGGGCAAGTGCGCATTTGGCGCCGAACTTGCAATTGCCCTACAGAAACGCGTCGGCAATGTGTATCAAGAAAGCTTCAGCCAAGGAATCGACGAGGATGAAATGTACAATGTGCCATGCGTATGTGAAGGAGAGCTACAACACCAGGGATTGACGCGGGAAAAAGAGCCTCTCCGTACCTTAGCAAAGTATTTGCATGGCGCCTGATCCGAAGCCGTGCTGTCAGAGTGCATGAAGGGACAGGAGTTGCCGGCTTGACATGCGCCTTGCCTATAGAACTTGCAGGGCACGTGCGACGTATCTGGGAGACAAAGCGTCAGTGAGAATTCCCAGTCAGAAAACTGCAGGCAGGCGAGCATCACGCACTCTTGCTCCCGGGCGGGCTTCTTGGGCCGTCAAAGCCAGGCATGCGCGGTTGCCCGTTTGCGAGCTGTTTGTGAGGGCCGCCAGACGGGACGGGCATTGCGTTGTTTCCGTTCGCAGCTGTCGACGCGCCATTAGTGAGCAGGCTGCGATGGTCGCCAGATACTCGGCTGCGACCGCTGGCGCCGTTGCGCTGGTGGCTAGACTGCTGCTGGTGAGGGTTGTTTGAGTTGTGGTACATCTTCTGGTCCGGCGATGTCTTTCCGTGCTGAGGGTGGTGGGGTTTGTGGAAGTTTGCCGGTGGCAGCTGCGGATCCTGAGGAAGAAAAGACGTGCTGAGAGCTGCCATTGAGGAGCAACAGGCGGTCCTGAGTGAATGCTACCGGCAGTGGGTGCAGCAGGTGGGCTGTTCACAGGCAGTGGAAGTCGTGGCAGTGAATGAGGCCGAAGGATAAGTCGGAGATGCAGAAGATGGCAATGAAGTGAAGGCCGCACGAGGTAAGTTTTGGCGGTGAATTTGATTCGCCTGGAGGCGAGGGGCCCAAGCCGCCCAAGTCGCCAGTAACCACTCGAAACGCCCCGCAGTCTCGTCCCCCTCGCCCGCTGCCACTCTCATATCGTAGCCCACCACGGAACGCGCTCCGTGGCAGAGATAGGTACAGTACTTCGCAGCGGGACGACGGCGGGTAAGGACGGAAATCACGCAAGGGACTCTACGCCGCTGTAGATGGCGTGGCAAATGGGCTTTTCGAAGAAGCCCGCAAAACCGTCTGATGCCCCCCGGAAAGTTGTTGGGTCACCCCCGCGCGCCAGGATCGCACAGCCGTGCTTGGGAGTCTTTATATGGATATAGGTCCGGCTTGAGGAAGGGCTGCGGTGTCACTGTGGTCTAGAATCCTGCTTTTCCCTTTCAATGTCTCATTCTTTTTGCTACTTCCGGTTTATCACTCTGGGACTGTGAGATCCGACGCATCCACACCCACCCTTCACACCGGCATTCCCGCACACTGCTCGGACAAACACACTTCACGCGCGGCGGTCGAAGAATCTGGAAGCCATACATCTACAATACTGCCGGGTTGTGGAGGGAAAGTAGGTGTGATGTTTAGGACCAGAGTAAATAAGCCATGCATCTGACTACGTATTTACATCATTCCAGCAAGGATGGTATGAATGGGTGGACAGTCCAGCTGCAAAACTTCCGAGATGCCCGCTCTGCGATCCATGACCCTCATTTTGGAGGAGAGATCGAGCACCAGTGTCCAGTATCTCGCCAAACACCCAGCTCACGGGTCGTCTTCGAGTCCTAGGCGTTCCTAGTGGGGCGGATAATCAGCGTTGACTACAAGGGTTTGGCTTTTGTGATACATCCACCTCGCGTGTTGGCGTGGTAACCACATGAGGCCCTAGACACGCTGAGTACTGCCACGAGGTTGAACGTCAACCAGAGAGGTGGAGTGCAGTGTGTGGCCGGAATAACTCGTCACGGGGGAGCGTGGCCCAAACGCATCCCTCAGCTGGGATGAGAGACAAACGGAAGGCTGGAAAGAGGGTGTGCGAAGTGGAACACGGAAGCACTTACCCACAGCTCATCCTTACTCGTACCTTCCGGAAGGTTATCACATGTCATTCCCCAGAGATTTTTGAAGATCTTCTTCCGTACTGTTGACTTTCTTTCCGCATTTGCGCAGCCTTTGTCGACCGCCGCCTTCTCTTCGGCGGAGACTGGGCTTGTCTTCCCTGACCGCAAGGGGACCAGGCGATCCAGCAGCTCACTGATCTCCGCGACTAGGATCTCGGTAGATTCGCGAAGGTCAGTAGTAGTTGGTGTCGACCTCAGGTTGGCGAGGGTCAGTTGCAGAGTCTTCTGCTTGGCTTTTAGCGCCGTGATCTCTTCTCTCAGCACTGCTATCTCTTTGTCCATGGTAGCTAACTCTTCCGGAGTTGCTGCGTCTTTCGGGTCCTAAATTTTGGAGCAGATGACTCAGTTTCTAAATTTCAACATATGCGAGCTGACGTATCTGGAGCTTCCAGCTGAACTCAGCAATCCCTCAGAGAGTTTAGCCTGTAAGATCATGTGCGCAACAATTCTGCGGGGAAGCTTGTTTGCGGAGAGGCGCCAAGGGGGGAGCTCAAAAGATGGCGTTGTGGGGGTGAATTGGAGAATGTTCTGGACATGATTCTGCTCACTTGAGTGGTGTGGTAAACACTCTGCTTTCCTATTCGAACAAACATAGGTTAGGATCCCTATTATACGTTTCTATTTCATACGCAGCATTCGGGACATGCATCTACCAACCAGCGGTCTTTGCTTCGATCTCCCCACGCTCGTGCATCTCCCTAAGGAGCTTCGCCGTGTTCGCTGACGGTCCGTCAGCGTCACTCACGGAATGAATAAATACTCCCCCACATCACCGGTAGAGGTATAATACAGGCTTAATTAAATTTCTTGCCGCGGTTGCCGTCTCTTGGGTTCTACTCCGACCCCGGGGCAAGAAGGCTTTGAGACCATGCACGAACTGGAGGCATGCACGAGGGCTCACCTTTAGTCACCGTATTATGGAGGTTCGCCGAAATATCAGTAGCCTGCCACATCTCCCCCGTTAGTACTGTTTTGCTGGCCAACGGTGTCCGTTCCTTGGGACCCAAATACCGAGTATGGCCGGCTTCCCAGGACTTAGGATTAGCCCTGTATTTCCTCGGGGCTTGACCCTGGATGCGGCAGTGTGATCGCTCACTTCTGCTTGCCTGTAGCAGTAATCCAACCTGGTTAGTCTTCGCCTAAGCAATACAGAGCATGAGGGCTAGGGAATAGTCACTCACGAAGATAGTCCAGGATGCGGTCGCTGGCTGTACAGGCCACAGATCAAACGGAACAGAAGTGTCAGCGGAGCTCGCTCGAGTGCTGTCTGTCCATTGGTCCTAGAGATAGACTAGGCTTACCTTGGTCGCCAGTAACTTGGTCTTTCTTCTCTTTACGGGGCGCCATGCTGGATAAAATTGGCAAACCAAGCCTTGGAAGCTTGCCAACCACTACAGGGAACTTGGTCGCTTGCAGTTTTGCGGTGCGTTGTTGAAAGCGATGAACCCAACAGAGACTTGGGGAAAAGTGCGAGATAGGGTCAAATGCCCTAACCAACCCTAAGCACCTACCGGTCCCCCCCATCAAGGAAGAAACCGCTTCGACTGCCGCTCACCCGAGCAGCTCCAGTCTCGGTTTGCCTACATGCTCTCTATGGAACTCACTGCTCGTCATTGTCCTTTTATCTACTGCATCGCTACTCAATCTTGAAACCTACCATCACCATCTCTACGCCCACCGGAACGTGGGGGAGGGGTGTTCAAGCCTCAGGTACCAGACAAAAACTCGCAAGAAAACCTTCCTCATTCCCTTATTATTCTTATCGTAAGGTTTACTAATTACTGCACTAGGCTTGATGGGTTGGCCTTGAGAGAGAGCAGGGTTAATGCTTAGATTGTCTGTCCCTCTCTTGCACTGCACGGCATGGCGTGGCAAAGTGCAGGTATATCATTAGGATCAAATACCGAGTTCTCGAGACCGGCTTATGTGTAATGCTGGATGGACCCCCAGCCTAACCGCGGTGCTCTCTGCAGCCCCTCTACCGCAGAGAATACGTGTTGCTTCATACGAGATGAGTTATGCATTAGCGCAGTGGAGTGGTTATACTGCTGTCCTAATTGCGCTCGGTTTGGAGCTTCTAAACTAGAACTACATATGATATCTGCCAATAATCAAATGCCGCTGGTTTAAGTGGAAACAAATGCATACCAACTCGCCTCGGTTATCGAGTTTCCATGAGATGCTCCGCATCCGTGTTCGCATTACATTACCACCTATTGCCAAGTTAGTGCGAGCACCAGAAACACGCTGAAAGGGACAAGACATACGCATTCGTCCTCCTTCTTCTCTTGGGGAACACCCATCTCCTCAAATGTTTTCGGTCCTTTCCCGGGGAGCGAGGACTGGGATGTGGACGTCCTCTTAGGTGGTGCCGAAGCTGCAGGTTGTCCCGCTTGGGTAGGTGTACCTTGGGACCGTCTATTAGGAGGGGGCCTGGACGTATTTGCT
The DNA here is from genome assembly GCA_021527465.2 of Geoglossum glabrum. Lineage (NCBI taxonomy): Eukaryota > Fungi > Ascomycota > Geoglossomycetes > Geoglossales > Geoglossaceae > Geoglossum > Geoglossum glabrum. The sequence continues at coordinate 45,979 of JAJDFE020000002.1, forward strand.
GAGCTGTAGCTTTGATCTTGCGTGGGAGGTTGTTGCTTTGCTGGTACTCTGGGTGGCTGTGATGGTTGCGAGTCTGGTGGGGGAGTACGTGCAGGCTGTGGCGGGCGAGAATTGGGCTTCTGGAGTTTGTTTTTCTTTTCTGATGGAGGATCCACGGGAGCAGTGAACCCAATGTCGAGCCGAGGTGGGTTGGGTTTATTCGGGTCTTCCTGTGGTCTACCGCTCCCTGGGGAACCTCCGCGCCCCCGCCCAATCTGTGGATCATAGAAGGGACGCGGGCCAGGGCCAGGGACAGGGCCAGGTCCTCCAGATACGACACGTCCGCCTCCGCGGCCTCTGCCGGCGGCCTCACCTGTCGTTGAAAACGGACGAACAGGACCTGATACTGGACGGATGTTTGGGTTAATACCAAAAGCTGAACTGGGCCGAATATTCGGATTGATGTTAAACGCCGAACCCGGTCTTGGGCTCAAGCGGGGAGGGCCATCTTCTATTGGATATGGCGCAGCAGAAGCAGAACGTGGAGGCAATTGACCGGCGGGGAATGGATTCAGATAAGGCTGGTTCCCTGCGGGGTTACCGGGGCCATAGCCCGCGGCGCCGGTGGGGATTGATGGATCCGGCATGTCTAACGACTCGTCCTCGACAACTGGTAGCGGCTGTATAGGGGTCTTGAAACGTTCTGGTCTTTTCCCACGCTGTGACCCATGCATCGACCGGATTTTTGCAACCGCCACTCTCTCATGGTCTTTCCTTGACAAGGTCTTTGACCTTGAGATGCCGTCCAACCTCCCAGTCGCATCCTTGTTGCCATGATCTGCAGCTCTTCGGTACCAATTCTGAGCTTCTTTTAGATCCACAGAAACGTACATGCCAATTTCGAAAAAGTATCCCATGGCAAATTCTGCAGTCGGTAGTCCGCTCTCTGCTGCCCTCTTGGCGTACGTGTACGCTAGCTCTTCGTTCCTCTCGAACACGCCTTCCTGGCCACAGAGGAACCACTTGCTGATGGCCATGTCGGCCTCAGCCTCACCTTGCCGTGCCGCAAGTGCATTGTAGTGTAGGGACAGAGCGGCGTTAAATTCACATCCTAGTTGGCAAAGCTCGTATGCTTGCCCCATCTTTAGTTGGGCTCGCGCAAATCCCAAGTATGCTGCCTTCTCGATATTTGTTCGGGCGGTTTTGAGATCTATAGGGAGGAAGGCCTCGGGAACATCGATCCCAGGAAGCTCTCGCGCTAGGAGCATCCCATACACCTATCAGCAGATTAGCATTCGTCTTCTTTCAAAGCTAGTACGAGGTAATCCCGTACATATGCTCCTTGGGGGGCATTCTCGTCTGCTGAGTCAGCAGCAAGTCTGATGAGATGTACCCCGCGTACGTAATCTTGTTTTTGCCCATGTTGGCCAAGTAGCGTCATCATCCCTAGTCTCTATAAGGCTGTTAGTAGTCTTTCGCGGGGATCCACCGTGAGAGCGTAACGTACATAGTTCGAGGCCGAATCTGCTTGGGCCGCACCCTGGTTGTAGTGTCTGATCGCTTTCATCGGTTCGTTCGAGTTTTCGTACTGCATCCCTATCCGGTATTCGGCCCTGGCGTAGCGCTTTTCCGCTGCACGGACGTAACTCCTAAAGGCCTCCTTTTTATCCATCCTGAACCCGAATTTGGCAAACTCAAGCCACATGCCTCTCATAAACTCTGCCTTTGGGTGGCCTTGGTCGGCCAAAAAGGTGACAACATTGATGGCATCTACGCGTAGTTGGTGCTCTACACGCGGCGTCTGCGACCTCGGTTGTTGATCCGGGTCGTTTTCCGTCATCCGTCGTTCATGTTGCATTGCAACCTCAACGTATGAAAGCGCATCTTGTGCCCATGCCAGTTGTGTCTCTGGGTCGTTCGAATTTAGTACGGGAAGCCGAGCCGATTCGAGTATCGCTTCCTTCTCCTCATCGGAGGGCGGAACGTTCGGTGGAGGGTCATGGAGTTTAGGGAAGGGAGAGAAACTCGGCTGATCCAATTCATCGTAGTCTCCGGAAGCGGCTCCCTGGTACTGGTATGCGTCTTGCCCTCGTGCTTGTATAGCATCGCCACGAGCCGTATAAGGATCGACAGGAGCAACCGCGGGTGCATTTTCATGTTCCCCATACCCCGAGTGGCCGTTGTACTGCTCAGCTGCAAGAGACGCTCCTCGTGGGGGAAATTTCGACGGGTCTGCCGCTTGGGGATCGTGATAGCCCATACTTTTGCTTGGCTGCAGCGGTTTAGGCTCCGTGCTGGGATTGTTGGCTTCTAGCTCCAGATGTGCGAGGTTCTCTTGTATCTGTTCTGGAACTTCTGGCATGACTCTGTAAATAAAATGTCAGGACTAACAAGACAAGCAGCGACCCTAAGTCTTGCCGTAGCAGGGTTTGGACGCCAGCCAGGGAGTTGCTCACCTCTGCGGAGACGGCGAAATTACCTCCGGCATGTAGAAATCGTCGGAGCCTCCAGGGTAGAAGGTGGCCCCCAAGTGGGGGTTTCCGCCGCTCATGTTTAGGCGCTGAACAGGGTCTGGTAACACAAAAAGGCGTCCAAGTTAGCCTACGAGGATACCAGAGAATAGTGCGCATCGAGGCTCGTCCAGCTAGCCCCGCCGGACGGACGACAGCCGCACCAGGAACACTTGAACAGGCGTGCAAACGAGACACAGGCACCAGAACGCACCTTGCTGAGAAAGCCCTTCGTATTGCGGGTTGTCCTGTGGATACTGCCGATGTTGGTGGCTCACGGCAACGGGCTAGACCAGCAGACTGTTGTTTTATATGTAGGAATAAGCGCGTGGGGATATTGGGGTTAGCGTGTCAGGATGGCTGAGCGCCAAACTTTGCTAGCGCGGGCAGTGAGGTACTTGTATATGTGCTATGTGGTACTGGTATGTACTAGTATGTACTAGTATGGTGCTGGCCTCCGATGATGGCTGGGTTTGTTGTTTGCTTGTTACAACGTCTTGCTCGACCCTGAGCAGCGGCGGGCAACGGGAAAACAGAATGGAGGGGTTTACGCGCTGCTGAACTACGTACGGCGGTGAAGCTCGTATCCCGCCCGGGTAGAGGAGCGCTATGTTAAGGTGAAGAGGTGGAGGCCATGCCAGCCAAGCACGACCACTTCCAGCCCTCATGGCCCTCATCTCGTGGCCCTCGGCGGTGACGGGCAACGCGGGACATGGCCACACCGAGTGCCGCCTCTCCTGAAATGAGTATCAAGCATCCGCCATCTCCACACATGCAGTCACCCCGTATCTGGTTATTAGCTGCACTGGCCGAGAGAAGCTTTGGGGCGGAGCAAGCCACTTGCACCGAATCCGCAGTATCAGCAGCATCTCATTTGGCCGGGAGCGAGCTTTGCCGCAGGAGTTTTTAGAACTGGGCATTTTCACATTCCCCCATAGCCACCACTCGCTATTCCCAAACCAAGATGCCCTCCGCGCACGGAACAAGTCTAGTTCCGGGGCAGATGGCTACAGTGGTAGATGTGCAAAAGCAATACCCGCCCCAACGCCACAAGGCATCCCGTCAGGCTTCTGCGCCTAAAATGGGTCCCCCTCTTTCTCTGCCTTCTGTCGCCTGTATTCTATACGAAGTGTGTTGTGCGACACACCGTGCCAGTTTTGGATTCTTGAGCCCTAACTAACATTTGCTCCATCCACTTACGCAGCGCAGCGCCCACGTTAGTCTGCCGCCGCTGCCGATGGTGTTCAACGTACTACTGTGCTATCTATGTGCTGCACAATGCAGAGAGTACGGTGTTGTACTCCATACTATTGCAGTCGTACCTAGAGTCATCAGGTTACAGAGCCACTTGAAGTGGGTTTGTCGAAACCGGTGAAGAGGGTTCACAACCCGGTGAGCATGCAATGCATATCTCATTCGTGCTCTGTCGACTTTCCAAGTGCACGAGGTTCTAAAGGTAATGCAGTCGAGTCGCGTTATAAGAATTATCGCGTCATAAGAATATGAATACGCGGCTCCACCCCGATCCTGGGCTCTTACTATAAGAATATATAAGAATAATCGCGCTATAAGAATGGAGTCCATTGCCCCGACCATATTCTTGCAGCGCGACTCGACTGTATTGATAGCGGTCGCCGATCGCCACAAAACTGCCTCTCCGGAATTTCAATACTAGCTCCCTTTCATACAATTGCATATATCAACATTCTGTCAGCGTTTCGTTGAACGTCTTTTCGGATGAACATCCGAAGCCTTCATCTCCTTGCCCGACCAATGCCCCACCCAATGCCCACCCAAGGTCCCATCACTAACACGAATGGGTTAGCCTACAATCATAACACCAATCTACACTGCGGTATGAAAAGCCTCCCTCGAATCCTTACCTACCTCCCGGTTCTTCCGGTTCCCATAGTCCCGAGTGAAATATGGGGGTACCTCGATTTCAAATACCGTCCCCTTATGGTTCGTTTGGTCCTTGTCCTCAATATACTTCAGAACCTGTCTGCGCAACAAATGAGTACAGTTAACTATAAAGCACATCTCAATTGAAGACTCACTCATGCTCTTCCTGTAGTAACGACTGCCTAACGTTCTGGCTATGGAGTGAAAAGTCAGCAAGGTTATCAGATTCGCGAAGCAGTATCTTGTCCCCAAGCTCTTCGAAAGCGAAGTCGTCGGCAGTGCGGCCCTTCAGCCATGCAAATTCTTCCTTGTTGCATTGCATTGTACTCATACGTTCTCAAGGTTGTCTTTGACCTATGTTGCAAGTTGAAGTTCGCCTTTTCAACATGTCCATGCCTGCCAGCTGTAAGGACTTTCCTTAGCCTTTGGATATAAGGTTCTGATGCTTCAGATACTTCAGAATCAGAAGTATCAGAAGATACAAGTATCACCCCGAGACCAATATTTTCTAAATAATGTTAGAATGCTCTAAACATATTTGATGTTAAACTAACTTTCCGAATCTGATACCTGAGTTTCAGATTCACTCCCTGATGCCACTGGAGTAGTAAGTAGTGCTATAACCTTCTTAACTACTACTTTTTTTTTTTACTATCCTCCTCTATAAGGCATTAATAATAAGGTTTTCATAAGGAGGCTCTCAGCCATGTTAAACTATTCAAACTACTTCTGACTGCCAGAAGACTCAACAATGTTAGATCTCTACCATGATGACAATGTTTGCAAACAAGTAGCTACAAGCATCTTTCATAACTATATAGATAACAAGAATGACTCCCAAGCCTTTTATCTATAAGATGTCATTATGAAAGCAATATGACGACCTTACAAAAATGATAGAAGTACCAAACTGATGACATCGCCAGTATCAAAGAAAGTCAAGTTAATGGGACTAGATCAAAGAATATAGTAGCTAGTGGAGAGTCAGTAGAATTATGTATTTAAGCAATCTGCTGCCTATGGTAAGATGGGCAGCAATTAGTTCTTCTATTATAAAATTAAGAGTACTTCTATGTTACGAACCTCCGATCTGAGTCTTCGATCTAGCCTCTACGAGCCTCACCGAGTCGCATGAACTCATCACTAGACCCACAAACCTTGCACAAAGCCCTCGAACCTCTACATGGGCCTTATCCATGATGCAAGACTCTACGCGGATCTCAGCCGTACTTACTACCCAACAGACCTATGAACAGATCACACCGCGAACCACTACCATTCGTAGTATAGCCAGCGAGCCCAACTGCGGCTGGCATGGCTCGTGACAGTTCGTGGCGGGTTCAAGAGCTCTCTCTTCTTATATATATAAACGCGAGGTCTCCTTCTACACTTCCTCTCCTTTTTAGCTTTGAATCGTCGAATAGAAGTAGTCTTACCTTGCTTTTCAAGCCCTAGAATCTACGTTTGTGATATTTTGTAAGACTATAGCGTAGATCTTAGGGCTTAACTAGTAGTGTGATGGCTTAGAGACGATGGAGGATCTTTGGCGTAGAGTTGTCATAAAGTGTTCTTAGAGACAATGTAACAAAGTTAAGTAATTGGGATCAGCAGAGGCACTCTTAATTCTGTTGGGTAAAGAACTAATCACTATCCATCTTACTATGGGTAGCAAACTGCTTAAATACATGATTCTACTAGCTCCCCGACAGCTACCTTGTTCTCTAACCCAATTCCCATTATCTTGACTCTTTCTGCTACCGACAATATCGTCGGCCCAGTATTTACTGCCTTTGGAAGTCACTTTTCTAGCGTACTACTTTTGTAGCAATATCTTTATCAATGGGAAGTAGAAAGCTATTTCTATTGTTTATGTAAGGCACTAGCAATAAGGCTCCCACAAAGGAGGCTCATAGCTGCGTCAGACTTCCAAAACCGCTTCCAACTGTCATGAACGTAGAATCTTGGTGCTTGGAAAGCGAGGTAAGGCTACTTCTATTCGACGATTCAAAGCTAAAGAGGAGAGGAGATGTAGAAGGAGACTTTGCGTTTATATACATAAGAAGAAAGAGCTCTTGAATGCGCCATGAACTGTCACGAGCCATGCCAGCCGCGGTTGGGCCCGCTGGCTATACTACGAACGGTAGTGGTTCGCGGTGTGGTCTGTTCGTAGGTTCGTTGGGCAGCACAGTTGAGGTCCGCGTAGAGGCTTGTATCATGGTTAAGGCCCGTGTAGAGGTTCGAGGGCTTTGCGCGAGGTTTGTGGGTCTGGCGATGAGCTCATGCGGCTCGATGCGGCTCGTAGAGGCTAGATCGGAGGCTCAAATTGGAGGTTCGTAACAACGTCCATCGGTCATGTCTCTATTGCGTAAAACGAATGGCCAAGTACCCTTATGTCTGCTATGTGAAAGCTACTAGAACTTACAATTGCACTGAGTGTCGTCAGAAGGGAAAAACCTGTGCGGAGATGAGTCTTTTTTGTTGCTTTGTTGCTCCTTCGTTCTCTGGCTGACTTTGTTTTTAGGTTCCCAAACGTTTTCGCCCTGCCCTAAAGGGGCTTTCCGCTGCCTGCCATGCCTTTGTGGAGACGGATGAGCGAGCTGGGGTAGAGGGTTTGATATGGCCTGTGCTTGTGGCTCGTACTGAGGCTCATGTCCATGAGCTAGATCGTAACAATTTTCAAGCAATTCCTCTTTTACATTCAATATGTTGACGATTAAGAAACAACTTAATCTTTTTAAATATACTTTTATAATTACTAGTTAATACCTTTAGTATTGATTTAAACTGATTATGTAATCCCTTGACCTGTAATATAACTATATTCTCAAGGTGAAGATAATAATCAATATAAACTTGAACTAAAAGCTATTTCCAAAATATTAGTTAGGTATCATAGATATAGAAAGTAAGCTCTGATACATTCTTATCATATAGCTTCTGAATTTTTGCCTAATGTTCATCATAAAAATTAACTGAAGAACTTGATACTAGCTCAGTCCAAATTCTTATAAACTCAGTCTATAGCTTCTTCTCTATAAAAAACCAGGATGTTTTAAATAAGAACATTCTTTTTAACATATCAGGCACAGAAAATTTGCTGTATGCTAGGAAAAACAGTTTGAATTCCATTCATTAAGACAATTTCACAATCTGTAATCATAACTTTTAGCTGTATAGAGTCAGTAAATAGCATTCGTAATTACTACAATACTCAGGTATAGTCTCCTTCTTTCTCTTTTGCTAAAAATACAAATACAACATAAAAGCTCTTATTTAAGCATGTTGATCTAACAATATTCAGAAGCAGCATCTTAAAATTATTTGTCTTATATGTGCAATTCCAACAGAGGACATATCCTTTATCTGGGTTTGTAACTCATGAGGTATGTGATGGTGGATTGGATATACAGCTGAGCCAATTGATGCAAGATGATTATGGCTTGTGTCTCAAATCTTGAACGTCCAGATATCGTTCTTGACAGCTCCACGAATTGAAAATGAGCAACCTTTAAGATAGGTACCAGTATTCCGGAGCCTAGTAGTATTAGTAATACCATATCGTGCTCGATACTGTCCACCATGGTCGCATCCGAGGTACATTGTACCGTTGGATAGTCACAGCATATCCATTGCTCTTTGCATGAGCTTGGATTGCCTCAACCATGCTCTTCCGATCAGGGTATTCGGAACCCTCTGCCGGTGGTAGAAGCTCATCGTGATGATAATCGATGAAGGCAGTGGGGGGGTGATGGAAGTGATGGATGGGTGATGGAAGCGACGGAGGTTAGGGGTAGGTAGAATACGTGTTAATAAATTATTATCACACCCGTGGCATTACCAGTCACAGGGCCGTGGTATTACCAGCCGCCTAAATATAAAAGGAAGACCGGTTTCACGAAGGAGAACAAAACCCCGCTCACCTTTCAAAGCGGCTGCCATGCAGTCGCCATTTACATCACCTCTACTACAGACCATGGCCTCCTCCAAGGAGTATTCTGCCGCCGATCTGCTGAATATCACGGTCAACGACCTCCATGACTTTATCAAAGTGAAAGATCCTCATAATGTGACCGAAAAGCACCTGGAGGTATTGCGGTACGAAGTCCAGAGACCCCCCACGCTAACCATTTCCGTACATCATGCTGACGAGACAACACCCTTATTGTCTGAAGAGATTTAATGCGCCGGAGAGATGAGACGGCTCAATCTAATCCTGTAGATGCAAATGAGTTACGCGAAAAACTAAGGTGAGGACGCGTTGTCTACAAGCAACCCTTTCACCATACTAACACGTCAGTTAAATGTACAGGCAGATCCACTCCCCCAGATCGAGGTTCAGATACTCCCCCTCCGAGACTCCGACCCCACCTCCTCATTTCCCGACGATAGAAGAAAGTCTACGCTCGGAGAGAGAATCATACAATGCCCTCGTCCAGGAGGGAGGCCGTCCATCTCACCCAGTTCATCTCGGGTTCGACGTCCTTGATAACCCTGGAGAATATAAGGATATTATTTCATATTGGCGTTCCGTGCCAGGAATAGGACGGCTATTGTACCTCGCTCAGTTAGACGTCTGGAGAAAGTTTTGCGGATGGCAGCAAACAATACGACAGTATTATCGAAACAGGTTTCCCGATTACCAGAAAAGGGTCCTCGAGCGTCGACGGAGGCACGGACTCGAAGGGGATGTCGAATTACATCGGGAGCCTGACCAACAGAGTAGGCTGGATAATTGGATGGAATACCAGGACTATGAATATCAGCTCCTTGAGGGGGAGGAGAAGGATATGGAGCAAGCTCGAGGAAAGTCGGACTCCGCACAGAAGAAATTGAAGGAGGCAGGAGTTCCAGGGTTCGAAGGGGTGTACGATCCAGACAACTTTGACAACTACTACAGTTTGGCTGTCGAAAACGGTGGGCGGAAATGGGAGGCATGGAAAGAGATGGATTTGGCAGAAAAAGAGATGGGGTTAGCGGGAGGGCGGTTAGAAGCCGCAAAGTCGGACGACTCGAGAGAGACTGTGGGAAGATCTGCCTTGATCAAGCTAGCTCAGAAAGAGGTCGAATCAGCACAGAAGAGATTGGACGAGTCAAGAAAGTCTTGTGAAGCGGTCAAACTCAGAGGGGAAGTCCTGGACACGGGATATTCGTTATCAATTGCCAAAGAAAATTTAGGGCAGCGTAAAATCCTGTTGGAATGGATTGACCGGCAACTTCTAGTGATTGCTTCTGAATCTGCAGCCTCTGGTGCTGGATCGAAAGCACTTCGAAATCACTCTGCACCCAGAGTATCTGAGCCCGAGAGATCGTCAAAGGGGAGTCGTTATAAGAGGAATCAGTCTACAGCACACTCGATCCTCAGTCCAGTTCATTCGTCCAGAGTTTTTGAAACAGCTAGAAAGAAACCTGGCACCCCTCGCCAGAAGCGGAGCACCTTGCGTGACGCATCACAATCAACTGAAAAGGCTGCCATCGAACACAACATTGTCCCGCGCAGAAGCGAAAGTATATCTAAGCTCAGCACAAATACGACCGCACGTAATCCAGAGCACACGTCTCTCAGCGCTGTTCGTTCATCAAGAGTGTCTAAGGCTAGAAAGAAAGTATCTGACGGCACGCAATCTATTGAACTGCGTCTGAACGACACGAAATCATCACCATCAACTGACCAGCGCACGCGATCAACGGCTCAGCTAACGCCCTTCTCGCGCCACCAAGTGTCACGGATAGCAAAGGCACGTGGGAGTGGGGTGGCCTCCCGAACCCGAAGCAAGCACAACATGAAGAACTTAGATATGAGTCAGGCGTCAAGCGGATAAGTTAGAAGCTATATACACTTACTATAGACAACAACCCAGTTATCTTCCACAAGACAGAAGTCACTAGAGGAAATGCAATTGCTCCTAGATCTCAGACATACCCGCTGTAATGGTCCATGCATTATGTTCCGCAGCTAGAGCCTGAAAAGAAGCAGATGACACAATTAAAGTCCATCCTCTCCAACGCCCTCTCCATGCAGAGGCATATTAATACGAGAGAGTTAGGATGTCCGTGTCATAAGTGGATGAGTCAAAGTGCTCCAGGGAAAGAGCATAGCAGTCTTGGTAGGTTTCGTGTCCAAAGCCTGTCCGACGCTGCCTACCGCCGGATAGATGAAATGACCGGATGCTAGGACCCTTAGATCTGTCGTGCTATTAGCATAAACGTCATACATTAAGCCATACCCGCACACCTAGGAAGCAAGGTCATGCGCAGGCTCCCATATCATAGAGGGCGTGATTGTGACCACCACCAACGCGCCTTGTCCGAGGATTAGAATAGCTGCATACCCCACCAAATCTACAAGTGACTCACGGGAACGCCTGCTTGGATGTGCGGCTCCACCAACCCCTTATCGACTCCCTACTGATTTAGTCGACGTGATATCACATCTTGAGGCGAAAGCCTCTGGAAGGAAGACTGGGGAAGCTTTTAATCGAAGAAGAGCTGAGGTAATATTTGCTAGTGCTACGACCAGTCCGAGGTCAGCGATTCCATCAATCATATTATACCGCCTGTCTGCTCACTCTGTTCTCAGTGCTTTGGTATGCCAAAAGATACCTATCTATTATACTGGTGAAGCGCGTAATAGAGAACAAAGGAAGTGCCATACCAATGACACATACACTGAAGTGCGCACCAGAGGGGTAAAGCGTTCGCCGGTAGTATATATGCATTGGTGAAAATACCATCTGATGGGATTGAAAAGCTCACTATGCTGCAAGTTGTGGTCTTTATCAAGGCAGGGCTTACTGCTATTTTCCTTCTGGTATTGTGGAAACACTTCGGCAGCTAGTGGGTAGAAGGATGGTTTATTAAAAGAAGGTAGGGAGCGCCTGAAGTACTGCCAGGGCTATAACTAAAAAGAACCTCAATGAGAAAACCAACCAATTTGCGTCCATATTTAGAGACAAAGAACGACCCTCCACGGTATTTACCTTACCCAATATTTCCCAGTGAGTCTCTCAACAACTAGCTACATATTATTATCCCTCGCTCTTATTTAGACTTTGACCATTAGGTCATCCACGGGTCGGTGCACCTTGTGCAGGGTGTTGAGCGGGGGCATAATTGTTGAAAGGGTAATTCTGTGGAGGATATATAAGATCCATGTTGCCCTTGCTCTCTCCTTCTATGAGTATGTTGAACTGGCACTTCGGAGGGCCAAAATATTCTACATTCATAACCGGACTAGCCAACTCTCTTGAGATGTGCCTACCCCTTGGCATCCTATCCGAGAACAGATACCGATCTGAGAAGCTGGGAGGCCCCTGCTCGTATAGCATCTCTGGATGCCTTCGGGGAAGCCTTGGGCTGGGGGTTCCCATACGTGTTTGATCTATGTAGCAACGCAAGTAGTTAGGACATTCGCTGTATTACTAGTTCGATTTTCGAACCCGCTACTTACAAATTTCCTCTTCCTCATCCGCTGCCTGATTCACTATGGGCCTCTTTTCTACAATAGAGTGGACCTTCCTACATATCCAGAATAAGTATATCCTTCCTGCCAACGCAAGAACGGGAGGCTCACCAGTCATCATATCCTCCCCTACAGAGAACCTCCGTCAGGCATCTTAGAAGGTTAGGATCCACATCAAGGATGGACTTTCGCGGTAGTTGAAGTTCCTCTTCGGAGACTGGAAGCCCAGGCTCATTGGTACACTCATACCCGATTAACTGGCCATATTTGTTACAGCGCTCCTGAAATACCAAGAGCTTCGCGCATCTCCTAGAAAGTAAAGGACCAAGGTTTGAACCCATCACGCTGCCTCCGGCGTAACACAAGATGAAGAACCAATTTGAGTTTGACTAGAGTGCCGAAGAACCGTCGTTCAGGTATTGATGATGTGATTGTCGAAAGACAGCCTTCTCTCTTCGCTGCACAGCGCCAAGTCGAAGAAGTGCGGGGTCAGACAGGCAACAGAGATGGCATCCACCACTTACGCGCAACTCGGAAGAGTTCCCATAGGAAGTGGATTTCACGTGCCGGAATCACCCCAAACATCACAGCGTGATGACGTTTTAAGCAGCAAATACCTATAAGCAACACCTATAAGAAACGCCTATAATGGGAAGGCATCCAAAAAACGGCGTCAAAATACCGTTTTTTGGATGCCATTTCACTAACATATCGTGTTGCGTTACTACGTACTCTGCGTTCATACTGTAGGCAGATATAGAGGTATTGATAGGTTGACGGGTTGATAGGGTTGATGGGGTTGATGGGGTTGATAGGTTGACCGGTTGATGGGGTTGATGGTTACGCAGCGCAATTGGTCAATCTGCACAGACCGATGATCTACGCGTCGTCGCGTCGTCCATCGTCTCGCCCCGCAACTTCGCCTGTGCACATCCATCCATACAACATACATACACGAATCCGCACTATAGCACCATGTCAGGGCAGCCGGGTGCGGCTGGCCGCTGTTTCAATCACCCATACGAGCCGTATGGAATTCAAAATGTTTTTATGAATGCCCTGTATGACTGTATTGAGGACGGATGCGTCGGTATTTTCGAATCCCCGACAGGTGCGCCGTGCATTCGTGATCCATGTCTCTCCTCCCGGCCCCCTTACTGATGTGCCAGCCAGGAACTGTGAGTATTGCAAACGCTCTACCTGCCACAGGGAATATTGTGCTGTGTGATTTCTGTTGCTGAATTTGGAAGGGAAAATCTCTGAGTTTAATATGTGGCTCCCTGACTTGGTTGCGGGACCAGAAGAGAAAGGCTTTCGAGAGCCAAATTGAGGAGGCTGCAAACGGTCAGTGGCCTGGTGCGGCCCCTTCCAGCAGAGCGGCTCGCTGATCGAGTTCTAGCCGACGATGGCGATGGCGATGAGCCTACATGGGTGATTGAGCATGCCAAGAAGCAGAAACGCCAGGCGATACTGCAAAAAAGGAAAGACCTGGAAGCCCGCCTGGCTAAAGTCCGAGCCCGCGAGAAACGGCAACAGGAGTTCTACAAGAATGGCGAGCCTCGAATCAAGAAGCTTGTGGGTCACCATCGGGAGAGTTTCCTGGGTCTCCGGTCTGACAGTGGCAGAAAGCAAACACTGATGCGGAAATCACTGCTGGTACTAATAGTGAAGCCCAATTTCTTCTTGACGAGTACGAGAGCGATGAAGAGCATGCATCGGGGAATCCGAGTCCATTCGCGGGTCTATCAGCTACAACACAGGAGCTCATGGAGAAGTCAGCTATTCAGCTAATGCCCCTCTCCCTCTACCCTTCTGACGTGAACGCAGGCTTGGAATGGGCCTTGGTAGACCAAAGGCGGAAGATGTAGAAGTCGATGATGAACTGAAGGTGTGCGCGTTTCGTCTTGGTCACTGTTAGGTTTGCTAACAACGCAAGGTATTCTACTGTTCGAGGACACACTCTCAGCTCACTCAATTTGTAAACGAGCTGCGCCATGTAAAAATACCTGCCACTATTCCTCTCGAAGACCCTGCAGAGAGCGATATGTTGGTCCAAGTTGAGGAAGGGTTGAAGCATCTATCGCTGGGCTCAAGGAAGAACCTCTGTATCCACCCGAAAGTTTCTGCTTGTGGATCTGTAAATGCCATTAATGAGAGATGCCTCGAGCTGCAAAAGCCCGGTAAATAGATACATTATCCTTTCCATGAAGAGAGGCAGGTTGCTTACGTTCCTCCATAGGCACTCCAGCAGTGTTTAAATGCTCATATCTGCCGACTAAGGGTAAAGAGGCTCTAGTCAACAGTTTTCGAGATCACGCTCTTGCCAAGATTAGGGACATTGAAGACCTTGGTGCCCTCGGCAAGAAATTAGACATTTGCCCCTATTATGCAACTCGCCCTACCATAAAACCCAGTGAGGTATATAGCCAGCCCTCTATAACCAACCACTAAGGTTGTGCTAACCAATAGAAAGATTGTCACGCTTCCATATCCTCTACTACTCCAGAAGTCCGCTCGGGAAGCCCTTAACCTCTCCTTAAAGGGACATGTGGTTATTATCGACGAAGCGCACAATCTCATGGATGCCATTACGAATCTACATTCAGCAAGTGTCTCCTTGAGTCAGCTGAAGATTTCTCGGGCCCAGCTCGGTGTCTATCTCCAGAAGTTCCGAAATCGGCTGAAGGGTAAAAACAGAGTATATATCGCACAGATAGTCCGAGTATTGGATTCACTAACTACCTATATTGAAGGAAAAGCTTCTGGTGGCCAGAAATTCGAAGGCATAGTTGAAACGGGAGAACTGATGGCTGGCAGAGGCGCTGACCAGATTAACCTCTACAAGTTGATGCACTATCTCCAAGAGAGCAAGCTAGCAAGAAAGGTAGAAGGTTATGTAGCTCACCTAGATCAGCAAAGGCCTCAGAACCCACAAAATAAACATATCAATAAGGGCCCCAGTACGGCCAGCACGAAGAAACCAGAGGCTACCACTCCGGTCCTAACACATATCCAGGGTTTCCTTCATACCCTTACGAACCCGTCAGCAGAAGGCCGAATTTTCCTGAATAAGACCGAAGATAACAATATCTGTTTAAAATACATGCTACTCGATCCAACGCATCATTTCAGGGAGATCGTGGAGGAAGCTAGGGCAGTCGTATTAGCCGGTGGCACTATGTCACCGGTAATTCTATCCGCGCCCACTAGTACTTAAAAGTTTTGCTAGTCTAACTAGACTAACAGATGAGCGACTACATCGATCACCTATTTTCCTACGTTTCCCCAGACAGGATCAGGACACTGTCTTGTGATCACGTAATTCCGGTCCAGAACCTCACTGCCTGGGCTGTTTCTAAGGGTCCGACTGGGGTGGACTTCGAATTCACGTTTGAGAAGCGAAATTTGGATGCAATGGTTAGCAACAAACCCTCTATATCCAACTGCGAATTCTAAGTATAGCAGATCGATGAGCTGGGTCGTTCAGTTCTAAGCATGTGCTCTGTCATTCCCGACGGTATTGTTATCTTTTTTTCTAGCTACTCGTATCTAGAAGTAGTGGTTCTGCGTTGGCAGAAAACTTCAGTCTGGGAGCAGCTTTCACAATGCAAGCAGGTAAGGTGTTGACCCCGTAACGGCAGACATATCCCTAACGCATATGAAAGATATTTCGAGAATCAAAAGAGAGCGCGAGCGTGGAAGAGATGCTGCAGGAGTACTCTGGGGCTATTGATAGGGGAAGGGGCGGTCTCCTCCTCTCCGTAATAGGAGGCAAGATGTCCGAAGGCATTAATTTTTCCGATAAACTCGGACGGGGTGTCATTATGGTAGGTCTGCCTTTCCCGAATATCCACAGTGTGGAGTGGAAAGCGAAGTTGGAACACGTGGAGAAGACAGTCTTTAGCCGACAGGAGACGGAAACGACTCCTGGAGGAACGTCCAGAGCTCAAGCCAGAGCAGCCGGAAGAGAGTTTTACGAAAATGCGTGCATGCGGGCAGTGAATCAGAGCATCGGACGCGCAATCAGGCATCGAAATGATTATGCCGCTATCCTCCTACTAGACAGACGGTTCGAGGGTGAGCGGGTAAGGAACAAACTTCCAGGCTGGATCCAAAAAGGCCTGGTCAATGACGCCAGCCGCAAGCCGTTCACCGAGGTCATGGGGAACCTAGGTGCGTTCTTCAGATCAAAGGAGTCCTAGACAAGCGCGTTGAGCGGCAGGGATCCCAGGGAGCAGCTGGGTGCAAAGCTGGTATCCAGAAATGCAGATAACACCCACCAAAACGACGACGAAAAAGAAAAGGAGTGGCGATTTGTCTCGTTTTATTTTACTTTGCGTTTCTGCCAACTGAGAGAAACAGCCCGACCTCGGTCTCAAGATCGATCGGGAGCATTGCGCCGAGCAAGGGAGCAATGCCGGCAGACGCCCCACAAGAAATCCCTTCACACTCACCCCCTGCAACAGATCACCCGAACTCGCCCCCGCCCATGGCGGACAGACACCCCACGCTCTCGGATGCTCGTACGATATCCAAGGAAAATGCCATACAGCGAGCGACAGCGACAGTCGGTATAGTGACACCCCCGCTTCTGCAACACCTGCACCACCTGACCTCACGGATCCCCGTCTGGGATGGCTCACCGGAACTCAAGGTAGGTCATCCTCGAGACGCAGCGCCCCCTCCCCCTCTGCCGAGATCTCCTTTCGCCAGCAAGCGGAGGAGAGGGGGCCCAGGATGCAAGCCGGCGAGCGCCTGCACGAAAATCGGGTACCTTCGGGGGGAAACGGCGTTATCTCTCCAGCAGGATCCCCAAAAGTTGTCGTCCTGTCAATCTTGCTTCAGAGCCAGCCCTGCCTTCCGTGAATACTGGGTGTCAAAATGTAGGCGTAGCTTGAACTGAAAAAGAACTTTCCTAGTCAGGGGCAACATGATGACTATTCTAGCAATGTGTTTATTATTGTTCGAGTGCTATCGTACGATAATCCACTCTATGATACTCAGTCCATTCCAAAATCAAGCTAAATAACAAAGAGTAATAACGTAGGAATCTCTATCGTAGCAGCCGTAGTCTCATCGTGTCTTCTGTTCGGCCGTTTATATCTACTTACAAGCCAAGAGTAAAATAAAAAATAAAATAAAATGTCGAATGCTAGTTACGGGCCGGATCAATGGCCCGAGGCGCGCGAGCTCTGCATACTCTTGTCACCAATTCCTTAGACGCTGTCGCAACAAAAACACCAAGACTTGCGAAAAAGGAGAAATGAAAAGGTCCTCAGCATCTGAGCAACCCCTCACTGGAATCTTCTGGGGGACCTGTTATATAAGTGCTTAGATTCGGTGCCGTAAGAGACAAAGATATACAACGAAATTCAGGTTCCATTCTCTCAATGGTCTGTGTCTGAATCAACCTGCATCACGTCTGTCATAACCCAGAATGGCAGCGTTCCCATGATATACTCATCAAAATCCTCTGGCTCTGCAGAGTCGTCCTTGTCGAGCTCGTCGTCCTCGCCAGCATCCAATCCCGCAGACGTGTCTTCGAACGCCAGAGGACTTCGGGTTCCAGGCTCTCTCGAACCCACTCTTCTACGTAGTCTTCTAGCGTTAGAGTCAACATTACTAGAGTTCATATCCGCTTCATCGTCGCCATCAGTGTCGCTAGCAATAGTCTGGCTGAAAGAGCGCTTGAACATCCTGGCATTCCATCGATTGTTTTTCCCTCGCCGATGCTTTCGGTCCTGACCCGTATGGCTCAAAGAGTGGCTGAACCCATCGGCACCGGAGCAGAGCCCCTGGAAGTCGCGGACTATTCCTGTCCGTTGCTCAAGCTCTTCCTGCCACGAGACATGCTGAAAATTTGCACTTGAGTCCCCGTCCCAGTCCGAGTCTGCCTCTTCGTAATGGTCTGGCCGTACCACCTCTATATCGGTATCACCACTGGTGTCACTATCCCGTAACTCTTCCAGAGTAAAGCTACTCTCTTCTATCAATATAATGTGACGGTTTATGTCCCTGCCCTTTCCTGTTTCTCGATCGCCCAGTATCTCGGACACCTCTGGAGTCCTTATCGAGGACATCGAAGATGGACTCAACGACCGTGGCGATTGGCCCATTGCTTGGGCTTGTAGTATGTGCTGAAACTGTGCGCCCTTCCCAACAGACCCGGTATAATCTCCGAGAGGTGGCTGGGTCGCTGAAAAGGACATGGTAAACTTGTGCGCCCCAGTCGTGACAGGTGGCATTGGAGGTCGGTATGGTGGAGCCTCGGGAGGGAATGAAGGCCGTATCTGGAAGGTAAAGTTGAGCGAATCTGTCTCGCTAGAAGCCATGTCTGCGTGCAAGCGTTGCTGGGCGCAGCGCCGTTGCTCTGGGATGCGTGTGCAAGGTGTGCACCGTTCGGAGTTCGTGCAAGAACTCGAAAACTCAGGGACTCTCCAACCTATTAATCAAGGCACAACGAACCGGGCGAAGGGTTCTGGTGAGAGTGGAAGCATCAGAGTGGGTTGAGCAATCATATTGGCAGGGAGGAAGTGTCGATGGCCGTTCCGAATCAACGCGGCAATGCGGGCTTCTTGGACCCGTCTCCGGCGTATGCACCAGTCGTGAGATTTCCCAAACGCGCGAGTCAGTCTCCAGTAGAAAGGCAGCGACAGTTCGGGTAACAGTGACACGACATGTAGCTCGAACGGAAGTCACAACCTCGAGACGCCGAGGCAGGAGGGATAAACAGGTGGGTATATACTCAGAAGCAAGCAAACTCGGCCTTGACTGCTGGGAGAAGTAGCTCCGGTCAAGAGACGGGTTCCCCACGTCCTTTAAGAATGCCAGCAGCGATGATGGAAACACTGCAGAAGACCGAGCCCGATAGGCATCAGCGTTCCCACGGCTCTCCTACTTCGAAGCAGCGAGAATTCATCTGTGACTGCCTGGGCTGACGAATACAGATTGCCAGTTGTCTCTCTTGGCCCCGTTAATTACTCTGCAGAGGTAGGCAGTCCAATAGAGCAATAGGCTTGGTTAGTTTTTCGCAGCATCTTTGGACAAGGCCACAAAGACTGCATTGCATGACATGAACATGGTTTCTCGTGGGATAACAAGTCGTTGGTGGGGGGTGATCAATGGCGGGCGTTATTGGAGGGGCGGCGCAGTCCCAGTGCCCAGCTATTCGCACAGACTGAGGATATCGCAGTATGCACCGCGCACAATCCGTGCTATGTGTCCAAAACCGTCAGAAGTTGTCATTGGGGGTACCGTTGTTGTGGACGCCTGCCTCTGCATAGACTTGAGATCGGTCTGGATATTTGAGTCAGCTTCTCTTGTCCCTTTACGCCCATCTCCAACTGCCGCAGATCTGCAATTGACGTTGTGGCAAATCCTCATGCTGTGACCTTGAATTGGCCTTGATTCCCACAACATGCAGTCCTCACCAAATATGTTGACCAAGGTACTCCGTTTCTCAAACCGAAATCTCCTCTCTTGGGACACGCTGCTAACTGCCTGGGAAGTTCGAGTCCAAGTCATCCCGGGCAAAAGGAATAGCATTCCACCCCAAGAGGTCGGCATATCTACCAGCGTTGGTGGTCAGGGCTGACTTCGTGCAGACCATGGATCCTCGTTTCTCTCCACTCGTCTACCATCCAGCTGTGGGACTACCGAATGGGTACTTTGATCGACCGTTTTGAAGAGCACGATGGCCCCGTTCGCGGGATCGATTTCCACAAAACACAACCACTCTTTGTGTCTGGGGGTGATGATTATAAAATCAAGGTGTGGTCGTACCAGACACGGAGGTGCCTCTTCACACTCAACGGGCATCTGGACTATGTTCGGACAGTCGCCTTTCACCATGAGTTGCCATGGATTGTGTCGAGCTCAGACGACCAGACAATCCGAATCTGGAACTGGCAAAACAGGTCTTTAAGTATGTGCTCTACGCTAGATCTGGCAAAATATATGGAACGAACAGCCCTAATCTAGCTCACAGTATGCACAATGACTGGCCATAACCACTATACCATGTGCGCTCAATTCCATCCCAAAGACGACCTCATCGTGTCTGCTTCGTTAGACCAGTCTGTGAGAGTCTGGGACATATCTGGATTGCGCAAGAAGCACTCCGCCCCAGCATCCACGACATTTGAGGATCAGATGTCTCGATCAAATCCAAACCAGGCAGATATGTTTGGCAATACCGATGCTGTGGTTAAGTTTGTCTTGGAAGGCCATGATAGAGGTGTCAACTGGGTTGCTTTTCATCCCACTCACCCACTCATAGTCTCAGCTGGGGACGACCGGCTCGTGAAGCTATGGAGGATGAGTGGTATGTCTACCGTAGATTAGGAGCAGCGGTAAAATCGCTAACGTTCACCGCTAGATACGAAGGCGTGGGAGGTAGACACCTGTCGAGGCCATTTCCAAAATGCGTCGGCTTGTCTTTTTCACCCGCACCAAGACCTCATCCTTTCTGTCGGCGAAGACAAGACAATTCGGGTTTGGGACCTAAATAAACGTACATCAGTACAGTCTTTCAAAAGAGAGAGTGATCGATTTTGGGTGATTGCAGCGCATCCCGAGATCAACCTCTTTGCTGCTGGTCACGACAACGGCGTTATGGTATTCAAGCTGGAGCGGGAACGGCCAGCTTCTACTGTGCACCAGAACCAACTTTTCTTTATCAGCAAAGAAAAACATGTACGGTCGTACGACTTCCAGAAGAATTTAGAATCCCCTTCAATGTTATCATTGAAGAAACTCGGCAACCCTTGGGTCCCACCGCGCACGCTATCTTACAATCCAGCTGAGCGGGCTATTCTAGTCACCTCACCAACGGACAGTGGTATCTATGAGCTGATTAGTCTCCCTCGAGATGCGTCTGGGGCAGTCGAACCAACAGACATGAAACGGGGGCAAGGGAATTCAGCAGTATTCGTGGCTCGTAACCGTTTCGCAGTATTCAATCGGTCGATCAAGCAGATTGATATTAAGGATTTATCCAATTCAACCACGAAAACCATCAAACCTCCGCTCGGCACGGTCGACATATACTTTGGTGGAACTGGATGCCTCCTCCTTATCACAGCCACCGCCGTCATCCTCTATGATATCCAACAGAAAAAGAAAATCGCAGAACTAGCCGTTAATGGCGTTAAATATGTCGTTTGGTCTAACGACGGGCTTTACGCAGCTCTACTAAGCAAGCATAACGTTGTGATTGCTACAAAGGCATTAGAACAGGTCAGCACACTACACGAAACTATCCGAATCAAAAGCGCTACGTGGGACGATGCAGGGGTTTTGCTCTACTCAACGCTAAATCATATTAAATATACGCTTCTTAACGGGTAAATTATTATTTTGGCTTGGGAGTACGAATATGCTAACCCGAAATGTAGTGATAACGGCATTGTACGAACATTAGACCAAACCGTGTATCTTGTTAGGGTCAAAGCACGGAGCGTCTATTGTCTAGACCGAGCTGCGAAACCAAGAGTGCTTACGATCGATCCAACCGAATACCGATTCAAGCTTGCATTGGTAAAGCGAAACTATGAGGAGATGCTTCAAATAATCAAAACATCTAGCCTTGTGGGACAGAGCATTATCTCTTACCTGCAGAAAAAGGGCTACCCCGAGATTGCTCTCCAATTCGTCCAAGACCCCCAGACACGATTCGAACTCGCCATCGAGTGTGGCAACCTCGATGTAGCTGTAGACATGGCAAAGCAACTTGACCGGCCGAAGCTGTGGGCTCGACTAAGCGCTGAGGCACTTGCTCAAGGGAACCACCAGACTGTAGAGATGTCGTACCAGAAATTGCGAAGTTTTGACAAGCTGTCCTTTTTATACCTCGCAACTGGCGATCAGGAAAAGCTTACTCGGATGGCCAAGATAGCTGAGCATCGGGGTGATTTCACTTCTCGCTTTCAAAATTCTTTATATCTTGGGGATATCGAGGATCGAATTCAGATGTTCAAAGAGGTCGACCAGTGTAAGTTTCAGGCTCCAACTTATTTGATTGATCGTAGTACTGAGTTTCGCATAGACCCTTTAGCATATCTGGCAGCTAAGTCGAATGGTCTGGCCGAGGAATGCGAGGCCATCCTAGAAGCAAGCGGCCTCACGGAAGATCAACTTTCTATCCCTTCCATCGGTACACCTCTTAGGCCACCAAAACCTATTGTACCCACATACCAATCAAATTGGCCTGTTAAAGCTACCTCACACTCTTTCTTTGAGAAGGCCTTGCTAGAACAGGTGGAAGGCTTCTCTCCCGAGGATGGTACCGACCCAACTTCGAACGGATTGGGCTTCGAGGAAAAGGCTGAAGGAGATGGCGCTGGTGGAAAACGCAACGACCAGCTAGAGGACGAGGAAGAAGAAGAGGCTGCTGGTTGGGACATGGGCGATGACATGAACGTGGAAACCGAGGGTGACTTTGTCAGCATAGAAGCTGCCGAAGCCGGATCCGGAAGCAGCGAGGCAGAGCTCTGGGCACGCAACTCCCCACTTGCTGCAGACCACGTGGCTGGAGGTTCTTTCGACTCCGCCATGCAGTTATTGAACCGTCAGGTCGGAGCTGTTAACTTTGGGCCTCTCAAACCCCGGTTCCTAGAGATATACCAAGCCTCCAAGACTTATCTGCCAGCCAGCGCGGGACTCCCGCCATTAGTCAATTATGTAAGACGGACTGTAGATGAGACGGATTCAAGAAAGATTTTGCCAATCATTCCAAGAGATTTAGAATCTGTCGCATCAGGAGATATACAAGCTGGATACTCAGCAATGAGGCAAAATAACCTCGAAGAAGGCGTAAGGATTTTTAGGAGAGTATTGCACACATTACTCGTCAATGCAGTCTCCACTAAACCGGAGTTTGAGGAGGTAAGCAAGATCATATGGTAGCTCTGCAGATACTGACGGAGGATTAGGCAAAAAAATTAGTTTCAACAGCTACCGAATACATATTAGCCATGTCTATAGAACTAGAGCGGCGCTCAATAGCCGACAAACCTGAGAAACTCAAACGGGTACTCGAGCTCTCAGCGTATTTCACCATCCCTAAGCTCGAACTTGCCCATCGACAACTGGCCCTAAGCTCTGCCATGAATCTGGCATTTAAAAACAAAAACTTTGCCTCGGCTTTAAGTTTCGCAAACCGAATCCTGGCGAACGCAGGAACATCTAAGATGCTGGAAAATGTAAGCGCCCCCCCTCCTCCCGCAGTTGCCTTTCCTGTACATACCGCTAGCTTACAGTTAATCTCGACAAGGCACAAAAAATCAAAGCGGTATGTGAGCGAAACCCCCACGATGCGATCGACATCGAGTTCGACCAGTTTGCTGAGTTCGACATTTGTGCTGCATCCCATACGCCCATATACCGTGGGTCCCGCGTTGAAACATGTCCATATACTGGTGCAACGTATCACGCAAAGTACAAGGGAACTGTGTGCACAGTATGCGAAATCACACAGGTTGGAGCGCCTGCAAGTGGCTTTAGACTGCTTGGCGCAAGTCTGGCAGGACAATGAATGAGGTTTCCTGTTGCATAGAATACATTCTCCAAGAGGCGCTGCACCAACCAGCAAAAGTTAATTGTCATGATACTCCCCGCATACTTGCATGGCCAGAAAAGTGGGACAAGATATTTTATTAGAGCTATTTCCCGATTCTAGCGGTGGTTAGGACCGTTCTGTAGACTTTCTATGGGAGTGCTTCAATGATGATTACAGAGTAGGGCCATGCTGGCGATGGATGGGAGGAGTACTAGTTCAGAGAGCTCCACTGTGTCCAGAGTCCAGACAACGGCTCTGCGCCTCTACGCGAATAACCGCGCGGATGTCGCCTGCACCATGTTGTGCATCTCGAAATGTGGCCAGAAACCCGTTGCAGGACATACACAAGCAGCTGCTCGACCCGCAACTCAGTAGCAGCCAAGTACAAAATACGCTGTGGAGACCAGCTGAGCTACATCTCTCTGTCCGCAGAAATCTCAGCTTGGCGGCGGTCGGGGACAGCCCTACTGGCGCTTTCCTGTTTTCCGTAGAACCTGGACATGCCCTTTGGAGAATGTACTGCAATATATGACACACCCCCAATCACGCCCACCTCTTCTCTCTTTCATATCCCAGGATGATAACGCCCTTCCCAACATGGGGACTCGCTGGAGTTCTCTTATTCGCGACTCCGCTGCTGGTGCAGCGCAGCTCTGCCAGCCCCGCGGTCAACGTCGAACTGAAGGCCTCATTCAACGCACCACCATATCTTCTCGAGCTCTTGTTTGTATACCTCTGCTATGCCAACCGCACTAGACGTCTATATCTTACATCGGGAGCTAACTTTGCCTAGAGAAACAGCTGCCCTGGAAAATGAAACATCCTATTTTCCACTCCTCGATCGGGTCGCCGAGGGGTATTTCTCAAGGGCCCAGACAGACGAGGACCTATATAATGCCTTCCTACAATTACTGAAGGACGACAACCATATTGCTGATGCTGAGGCCCTTTCATCGTTCCAATTTGCCCTATCCATTCACTCAGCGGCTCCACGCATAGAAGCGCATTACCAATTCTATACTACCTCCGTAGTGCCATCTCTGGGCGCTGCGTATGACCCTGAGTGCCCAGTCTGGCACCAGATTCATGGGTTGCAACATTGCAAACCCGGTATTCCGTATGCACCAGACACATCCAAGAGAATTACGTACGTCCCGCAATCTGTTACGTTGTTCAAGGTACTGACATCTCTCCCAGGGTTCAGAATTTGCCGTTTGACCGCATCCTCGGGGATCCGGTACAAGAAAGACCTGTGGTACTATACGCTGATATCAACGCACCATCGTTTAGCGATGTCTATAGGAGCATGGTTCACGAGGCAAAAGAAGGCTCCATTAATTATCGCGTTCGATACAGACCTTCGATAGCGCCTAGCAACCAACGTCTGGCCATTGCTGGATATGGCGTAGAACTTGCTTTGAAGAGAACCGATTATATTGTCATTGACGATAGGGATGCGGAGAAGTCTGGAAACAAAAAGGAGACCTCATCAAACACAGAGGCTAGTTTCAACGAAGAAGAGATCGCAGACCTCAAGCCTCTGTCTACAACAGAGCTGACCCAATTGGGACTAAAGGCTTCGAGTTTTATATTGAGTAGTGGAGATCCATTCGGCTCTCTGATTAGGCTCGTGCAGGATTTCCCGAAGCATTCATCCGCAATCTCGACGCATAATATTACGCAAACCTTCCTCACTGCGCTTCATGAAAATCGAGAACACCGGATGCCTGGAGGTCTCAATCACCTATGGATCAACGGTGTCCAAATTGAAAATCACCAGATTGATGCATTCACACTCCTAGAACACCTCAGGCACGAGCGGAAGCTTATCAATGCGCTGAAGGACCTCAGTCTGTCCGGGCCAGAATCTATAGACCTACTTTCATACAAGCCTACCGCTCAATCAAATGAACCGCAAAGATTTAACTACAAGGACGAAATCGAAGGTGGCAATGTAATAATCTGGATGAACGATATTGAAAAGGACAGGAGATACAAGGACTGGCCAGACAATCTTGCAGCGGTATGCGAATCGTGTTTACGTGCAATAACATAGCTAACTAGCGCTACTCAGCTTCTACAACGACTTCACCCGGGTACTCTACCCCAAGTCAGGCGCGATATTCACAATCTCGTTATACCCCTAGACTTTTCAGACCGAACTGACGTCGAGTTGGTCGTTGAGACACTGCAAACCTTTGTCCAAAGGAGGATACCCGTGCGGTTCGGGCTGGTGCCCCTACTGAACTCAGAGCCATCAAAACAGCAGGCCAAGGTTGTGTACCACTTGCTAGATACATACGGAATTTCGGCAGTTCTCGCTCATCTTGAGGCTGTATGTCTTCCCAGCTTGTTGAGACATGTCACCCGTTAATTCCCAGCAGTGTTTGATAGGGAAAGGACTCCCACTCCCGGACAAATCTATTTTCGAATCAGCCATCAAGGATCGGAAGCTACGGAAAGGTGGCAGCGAACTAACCTTGCTAAATATCCTGTCATCGGAGGATTTAGGTGAAAGGCTTAGCAGAACCGAGAGATACATCAATAGGCTAGACATAGCTAGCAAAGTACCCCCCATTTTCATCAACGGAGTAGCTTTGCAGAGAAACGAGGTACGTAGTCTAAGGGGGTGTAGGCAACGTCGCTAACGTGAGTAGGAGTGGCTTGGAGCGATGACCACGATAATATCTACTGATCTTCGAGAGATTCAATATGGTGTAAGTGTCATATACTCTACAGGTCAACACATTTGCCAACGGATATGCAGGTCGCGCAAGACTTTTTCAAAGAAGATATTTGGCTCCCAAGCCTATATCTCGCTCGGTCTCTGACACGAAGGAACACATTGATAATACCAGAAGACGAAAGCAGCGTTCGGATACTAGACATAGGAATGAGTGCCACAGAACACAAGGAAGCCTACCTAGACCTCCCAAAGGTGACCGTCGGTTCCAAGTCGGAGAAGGTAGATTGGACTCATGTGCTTGTCATTGGCGACTTTGATTCGGCGGAAGGCCGACAGTTTCTACACAAAGCAATCCAGGCTCGAATTGAAGATCCAAACATTGAATTAGTGCTCTTACATAATCAGCAGGACTCCACAAACGCACCAACCCTCTCTGCTATATTACATACACTGAAAAGTATGGATTATTTAGATTCGCCAGCCAAACTCGAGGAGCTCTTGACGGCTACGCCATCACCAGATCCCCGGGGAGAGGAGGCTGCCCGTAGTTCGGAATTCTGGAGTTCCGCGCAGACGTTCGCCAAAGCACTAGGGTTTGGTGCTGGCCAGAAAGGCCTTGTCGTGAACGGTAGAGTGATTGGACCGATACCTGAGTCTCTGAACTTCAGTAATGATGAATTCAAACTGCTGCTCAAATACGAGTACGAGAAACGCACGGCCCCTGCGCTCGGCGCCGCCCATGCACTAGGGATCCTAGACAAACTTAATAGCCCACTAGCTACGGCGAGAATATCCTCTCTAGTGGCACTATCAACCATGTCTGAAGTTCCCGAAGGTATTTTCGAAGCGCCATCGACGTTACGGACTACGGCATTTAAGCAATGGAACACACACGCAGCAATTCAGACTGGTGATATAGACACCGCGATAATTCAAATTGTTGCGACTGTCGATCCGGCCAGCGAGCTCGCACAACTTTGGATACCGATTCTCAAGGTCTTATCTGAGCTAAGTGGCGTTCACCTCAGGCTGTTCATGAACCCTCAGGATATTTTAGAGGAATTACCCGTCAAACGGTTTTACCGGTACGTTCTAGACGCCAGGCCGACTTTTGAGAGTGATGGATCCCTCACGAAACCACGAGCGAGGTTCACAGGGATTCCAGGAGAGGCGCTTCTGACGGCTGGCATGGATGTTCCGCCATCATGGCTTGTTGCGCCAAAAGAGTGCATATACGATCTTGACAACATCAAGCTTAACAGTCTCAAAGATCGGCTGCACGGGTCTGACGTTGACGCAGCCTATGAGCTGGAGCATATACTTATTGAGGGTCACTCACGAGACGTTGGCTCAGGGAAAGCACCGCGAGGAGTTCAACTCACGTTGGGGACAGAAAAGGCCCCACACCACGCAGATACTATTGTTATGGCAAATCTGGGATACTTTCAATTCAAGGCAAACCCCGGATATTGGAAGATTTCCCTCGAGAAGGGGAGAAGCCAGAGAATCTTTCATATTGACAGCGCTGGGACAAAAGGTTATAGGCCAACGCCGGGGGATGAAAGCACCGAGATCGAACTTATGAGCTTCCAGGGGAAAACACTATTCCCACGACTATCCCGAATCCCTGGCCGGGAGAACGACGACGTCCTTGAGGAAGGGAAACCAAAGTCTGGATCCGCAATGGACTATCTTTCAAAGGGCCTCAAAACCCTCGAGAATGTGCTGTCTAACGTTGGCTTAGCCAAAAGCAAACAACACGCCGATATTAACATTTTTTCCGTCGCTAGCGGCCACCTTTATGAACGAATGTTAAATATAATGATGGTCAGCGTGATGAAACACACGAAGCACACTGTCAAGTTTTGGTTCATTGAGCAATTCTTGTCGCCATCTTTCAAGGTTGGTTGGTTGTCTGCCCTAATCTTGTGGAGCTTTTTTTTTTTTCACCTAACTATTTTGTAGGACTTCATCCCAGTGATGGCTGAACAATACGGGTTTGACTACGAAATGGTCACTTACAAGTGGCCCCACTGGCTTCGTGGCCAAAAAGAGAAGCAAAGAGTAATCTGGGGTTACAAGATACTTTTCCTGGACGTTCTCTTTCCCCTCTCACTCGACAAGGTTATTTTCGTCGATGCCGATCAGATCGTCCGCACCGATATGTACGAACTCGTTTCCCTCGATCTCGATGGCGCTCCTTACGGGTTTACCCCGATGTGCGACTCACGGACAGAAATGGAAGGATTTCGGTTTTGGAAGCAAGGCTACTGGAAGAACTTCTTGCGAGGACTCCCCTATCACATATCCGCACTTTACGTGGTAGACCTGAAACGGTTCCGCCAACTCGCAGCTGGGGACCGACTCCGGCAGCAATACCACACTCTGTCTGCAGATCCGAACAGTCTGAGCAATCTGGACCAGGATCTCCCAAACCATATGCAAGCGTATATCCCAATACACAGCCTTCCACAGAACTGGCTGTGGTGCGAGACGTGGTGTAGCGACGAAAGCTTGAAGGATGCAAAGACTATTGACCTCTGCAACAACCCAATGACCAAGGAGCCAAAGCTGGATAGAGCTAGGAGACAAGTACCGGAGTGGAACGAATACGATAATGAGATTGCTGCGTTGGCGAAGCGGCGGAAGGACGAGGAAAGCAATGGGCAGGCAGTTGATGAACAGGAATCGTCGGGCTCGACAGCCGCGAGAAATAGCAAGTCCAGATCCCTCGAGAGTACAAGGGATGAGCTTTAGATGCATTGCGTTGGGGTTTATTGATTTTGTTATTGTAGTGGAGGCTCTTGACATTTTGGAAAGTAGATGAATTCCCCATTAGAAGGCCAAGCAACGAATGAATACTGTATGCGTATGTATGTATGTATGTATATATATATATATATGTATGTATGTATATTGTATGTATGTA